>CAUOFW020003561.1:0-36395 GCA_963454935.2 Ilex paraguariensis | reverse complement strand
ACGGGACATTGTTGAGAAGAATCCGAAATGTGGACTTTAAGCTTGCATTTTGTAAAACATTGTTGTAAATTATTTTGGACTTGTAATATTGTTAAAGGATTATGTAAAAAACCTTTTAGGACTATATGTTGAATATAATTTTATGTTATATGAGTTTGAGTGAATGTTGTATCAGATTGATAAGTTGAAAGAAAATGGAAAGAATTTGAGAAATTCTTGGCCCAAGTGCTGGTACAAAAGTGACTAGGTACAGGTACCACGATATCAGATGACCTAGGTACTAGAGCCTAAACTTATGGTTACCAGTACCTAAATTCTAGTGGGCTCAGGTACTGGTACCATTACATATGTGTACCGGTACCTTAACAAACAGTGGCTTAGGTACCGGTACATAGGCGATTAACTACCGGTACCTGATATGTTGAAGGGACGAGTAGACAAAAGGCTTAGGTACCGGTACCTACGTGTGCGAGGTACCGGTACCACGTGTACGAGGTACGATACCTCTTTCAAAATTTGAAAAATTTAAATGTAACTTTGCCAAGTCTTTAGGTTGTGAGTCTTCTTGTTTAAAGGATGAAATTAGAGTAATACTAAGGACAAATTGATGTACATTGGACCTTAGAATAGTTGTATGATGAAGTGGTGTCAGATTATGCGGTATGCACGGGTACTTCCGCGGGTTGATGGAGGATCAACGGTTAATAAAGGACTCCCGATTTTAGGGGCATCACACCTTGTTGTGGCTTTTGTGAAGGTTTTCCCTGCTGGTTTAGTTTCTATTCACACTAACGACATAAAACATTTTTTTAGATCTTGACCTCGAGGAAGATTTAACCTTAGGTAAGCAGGTAGATTTTGATGTGACAGCAGATCAAAATATAGATTTGGAAGTTGAGGCATAGAGATTGCCTTTCAAGTTTAAATTTTTGAGTTCTAGCTTTTTAGACAATGTCTAGGAATATTTCTTTATTAGTTAGTCGTAAGATATTATTCTAGTTTTTGATGTAACCTTAAGGATTTATTTATGTTTGATTCAAGATTTTAGTTTAGTCAGATATTAAATGATGAATTGTTTTTATTTATTTAATTGTTACTTTTGTATATTGTCATGGTTTGATGGTTGAAAGATAGGTCATGTCTGAATATAAATTTGGGGCATGACAGTAATATAACAACAATCAAATAAATAATTAAACAGATTAAACAAATTCATTAGAGAATCTACTTAAACATTTTAGTTTTAGTAATGTAAAATTCTAGTACATGAAAAGAGTCAGGACAAATACAAATAATAAGGAAAAAAGAGAGGATATTTTTGACAGGAAGGAAATACAAATAGAAATCTGGGGACATAGACTGGGTAAGTCTTAGTTGCCTACATAGAAAAAAAAAAGACAATGAAAATAATAGAGAATAGCAGATTCAATGGAAACCAAATAAGAAGTTTGTGGACAAAGACTTAGTAAGTCCTCGTTCAAATAGAAAATTAGAAAAAAGACAAGTAGACAATCTTTTTGTCGACCCAAGGAGAACAAGAAGAAGAAGAAGAAAAAGAAGAGAGGAGAAGCCTGACTTAACAAAAAAAACCCTGCATTTGGTTAGCCTCCTCAACTCAATTGACTTTGTGTAGCTGTGGTGTTTTCATCTCAATCAACTAGATGTGTGAACACAAAGAGGGTTTGAATTAAATATTTAAACCTTGGACCAAAATATATGAGTTAAGGAAAAACACCCATGCCTCATGTGCGATAAGATCAAGCCCGAGACACGGGCAATGCCTCGACAAAGTGGCCTTACCTTAGGCCTATTGGGGCACTTTAGGTGCACCTTGCCTTTCTTTATGCCAAGAGGATCTTTTCACAACAATGGGAGGAGTAGATGATTTGTTCTACATTTTTACATTTAAATATGTCAAGCGTTCAAGGGAATTTCTTAATCAAGCTTACATAAATTTTTTGAAACAAAAGTTGAAATGTATATGATTTTGAACATAAGTGTTTTACCAGTCAACTAAGTGGGGAATGAGTTTTGCTGTAAATTTTTACAACAATGAATATTCACAATGTCAGAGGTTTAGTAGAACTAGGAGAGTAGAAGTTCAACAACTTGTTCTCTCTAGTGTCTTGCATTAGTTGTTTAGTATCCACTGAGAGCTTTAGGTAATCATCATCCATATGAAATACGTATTAAAATGGTTAATATGTATAGAATATTGCATATCAAGCATCTCTTTTGCACCTATTTTACTTGTTTTGTTGTGAAAATTTGGGGAAACGGTTTTAAATTCACAATTAATGGAGATTTGTGTGATTGTAGGTAAATAGAAGGTAAGGTCATGTATAAATCATCCCATCAAGTTCTCAAAGACAATGGGGAAGAAGGAATTGCTTAACAGATGCCTCGGGACCTCAAGGAACCAAGAAAATTCCAAAGTTGGACAAAACCTACCGATATAAGTCAATCAAAACCTACTGGTAGAAGTCAATCAAAACATACCAATAGAAATGCTACTGTAATTCTTCTACCTCAGTCATGCAAAAACCTACTGGTAGAAAATCTTACAGGAAAAAACCTATCAGTAGTTTTTCTTACGTTCTACCGATAGGTTTACTGAGATTTGTTAGGCACCTGCTCACACGAATCCACCTACTTCGGGGGCCCACCTCTTGTCCTCTAAGCCATACCCTGACATGTTTGGCATCCCATGATGCTCTCCTAACCCCTAAAGTTAGATTTGAAGTGAGAGAGAAGGGAGAATAAAGAGAGAAAAGAGAGGTGGTTGGTGAAGTAAGGGAAGACTATGCTTAAACTGAACTTGCTTGTGGAAGTGTCCAACCTCTATCCAACCATTCCAATTCAATTTACACATGCTAAGGAAGAGAGGATGGACGAATTTTGAGGAGTCTTACACCAGTATTCAGTTTTTACATGTAGAGGGAGAAGCTCCAAGGTTGAAGATGAAGTTTTAGAGTGAGAAAGTTGGGTTTTTATATTTCCTTCACCATTTTTATTGTAGTAAGCTTTATTTTACTTGTAATGTTTCCCTCTTTCACTCTAAACTTTTTAATTCAAGTTGTGATCAAGCTTAGTTAAGTGTTTTGTATTTCCATTCTGTACATTTGGGTATTTTTCTCTTCAAGCTTTGTAATTTGGGTATGAATGAATTTACTCTTGTAGTTTAAACCTTTTCTTGCATCCATGAATGTTTCATGTTTTATTTCACCACCGTGTCTCTTTACATTATGTTTGTTCTTGCCTCTACTATGAGTAGCTAGAATTTCAGTTGGCTAATCAAAGGGGAATTTCCTCTTGGCTATATGAAATCGACTATCTTTCATTCTTCCTCGTAGTGTCTAGTATTTGGTTTGATTTGGTTGAGTGTGGACCTCGTTGTGGACTCTTGATACACCATAGACTTGTCACGGGGTATGCTTCTGCCTAACACATCCACATTAATCGCTCACTTCCTACGAACCAATCAAACACCAAGACACCATTGGTTGAATGAATTGATTCGATTTGACATTCCCATTGGAATGACCTCTATGGATTAGCCAACCTTGCTTTCTTGCATTTTTACCGAAACAAAACTCACCAAAACACAATTCACAAGATTTTCCAATTTTGATTTCTTTACAAATCAGTCTTTAAAGTAATTTGACCTTTTCTTTCCTAAGGAGATGACTTTGGAATACCCATTTCAAGTAAAACACGACATTGCAAGTCTCTCTATGCTTGGGGAGCACTTTTTCACACACACTATTTTTCCCATTTCTTGCATTGAACCTGAGGGAGAGTGACACTCACCAACTCGTATAAGCCATATACACATAATCTGGGCTCATGTTTGTAGATTAGGGAAAACAACTGGAGCATTTTTGGCTCTGTTGCCAGGGAAGGCTAATTGTCGAATTCGAAGGTGATTTGGGGACAATGGAGGTAAGTCTCGTGATTCTGACCACAGCCAAGGTACGTTACTCTTTTGCAATGTTAACAGAACCGGACCGGTCATCGAACTGGCTAGGGGACTGGGTCAATAATTCACTGGTTGAATCGGTCATATAATAAAAAAATATATATAATAATTATAAAACAGAATAATTTAACAAAAAAAAATAAAATATGTGCAAAATACATTGATTTTGTAGTCACACTGTTTGAGACCCAAAAATGTGCAAAATCACTCAACAATGTGCATAATTAAACACCAAATAATGAAACAAACATCACATGTCATACTAAAAAATTAAAAAATAAAAGATGTAGTCACATTGTCACAGACTCACAGTAAAAAACACAAACACAAACTTGGTTAGATCATATTATGCCCAAAAACACAAACCATAGTTTTTTTGTATAAGATATGAAAGAAAGTTTTTACCTTAAAGGGAGGAGATGACGCCTGAGCTTGCTGGGTTCGCTGATCGCAGCTTGGGTTCATTGGGTTCGTAGGTCGCAGTGGCTAATAGCAATTTGGGTTCGCTGATCACAGTCGAAGATCATTGGTCGTCGTCAAAGATCCCTCCCTAGTCGCAAATCGTTGTGGCTGATGCCACTGATCGCAGTCGAAGTCCAGGAGTCGCCTGAGGCCTTGATGTTGCTAGAGCCTGGTGGTGGTGGTGCCTTTTGTTCTGCGATTTAGGGCAAAAAAAAGCCCCAAATCCTGCAAAAATTTGTGTTTAATTTATTTATGTAATTTAATTTTCAAATGGGTATTAAACTGTCCGATTTTTATAAAATCACGGATTCATGATTTTTTATAAAAATCAGCCAATTTTTCGATTTATAGCCGGTTCACTGCCTTATGCAGTCCAACTAGGAAACCAGACCGATCTAGGTCCTGGTTCACTGTTGAACCAGTCTGGTCCGATTCTGATAACACTGCTCTTTTGTACATATTTGAGTATACTTCTTTTTATTGTGAGTAGTGTTTTTGTATGTGGAGACGTGATAATCAAAATAAGCTAGTGAGACGTGCCCTAGAACCAAATATGAATATTAATCAAGACCCACCCGAGGATGCCATAAAACATTTCGGGGATAATGGTGCCAATAATCTGAGGGTTGGGGGAATGCAAAACCCCCGAGTGCCAAACCCCCGAATGCAATTCGCCCCTCCGAGAAATGAAGAAAATAATCTCCTAATTGATCCTCAGGTGAGTCAATGAGGGATTATCTCCAACTAAATCAAAGCACCACCCCCTCATGCATACTTCTACCCATGCAAGCGCATGACTTCTTTGTTCAACTGGGCATATTGCAATTGCTTCATAAATTCGACGGAGTGGAAAGAGAAAATCCTTACCTTCACATTGAGGAATTTGAGAAAATAGATGGAACATTCATTACAAATCATGACATGGTAGACATGGCACACATGAAATTATTTCCTTTCTTTCTCAAAGACAAAGCAAAAACTTAGTTGAACTCATTGAAACCCCACTCAATAAGTTCTTGGCCACAAATGCTTTTTGAATTTTAAAAAAATAAATTTTGATGCCTAAGACAACTGCTCTTAAGAAACAAATTCAAAACTTTTAGAAAAAACAAATGAGTAGTTCTATCAATGTTGGGATACATACAAGGACTTGTTACACTCCATTCCACATCATGAATTCTAACCATGGCAATTGGTGAGTTTCTCCTATGAAGATATTACACCGGGCCATCGACAATTCATCGATGTAATGTGCAACGGAGAGTTTCTAAGTAAGGATGTCGGTGAGGCCCTTGAGTACTTTAACATATTGGCAAGAAATGCCCAATCTTGGGATATCACAGATCCCACCGACGTGCCAAGGTCCTCTCCAGGTAATCAACCAAGTGGAGGGGGAATGTATACCTTGTGTGACCAAGAAGACTTGCTTGCTAGAATAACGAAATTGTCCCGCAAGGTGGAGAGGCATGAGGTGTCTAACTTCACAAAGGTCGAGGAGTTTTGCTTTATATGTGAGAGTGTTGAGCATTCTATTTCAGAGTGCCCAAACATTCTGGCACGTAAAGAGGTATATCATGAGCAAGTGCATGCTTTCAACCAAAGTGGGCAATCATTCTCTCTACACTCCAACACATAAAATCTGGAATGGAGCAACCACCCAAACTTTAGTTGGAAGAATGACAACCCTATTTCTCATGGGTCTAGCTCATTGTCACCTCTCACTCCACCCAAGCAAAATCAGTCATACTATGGTCATGGTTCCTTATCTAGCTCCCAATACCCATGGTCTAATCCACAAAGGTTTTTGCAAAATCCACCTCAACAATGGTTTGGTCAAGTAGGACCACCCAACCCGCCCATCTACCAACCTCATCACAAGAGAAATTTGGAAGATGTCGTGCATCAATTCATTCAAAGGCAAACCATAATAAACAATCAAACCTCCGCCACTTTTAATGACATCCGGATTCAAATTACTAAGTTGACCAATGCTATAGGGTTGTCCCAACAAGAGAAAGGAAAATTTCCCACTTAACCCCAAGAAAATCCAAGGGGTCAACACGTGATTGAATCGTCCAAGGCTACCAAAGACAGTTGTGAGCAACTCAAGATGGTCACCACGCTTAGGAGTGACATAAAATCATTTTACCTAAAGTCTCACCCAAAGCCACATTGAAAAATGAAAAAGATACTAAGGGTAGCTCCAAGGAGGGTGAAACACTTGAAAAACAAAAGATTGTTGACTTGAATGTGCATGATTATCCTATCTCGGCCCCTTTTACCCAACATTTGAAGTCACATGTTAAAGTTGGTAACTATTCGGATATTATTGAAATGTTTAAGCAGGTAAAGATAAACATTCATCTCCTTGACGACATCAAGCAAATACCCTTTTGTGCCAAGATATTAAAAGATTTGTCCTCCATAAAGAGCAAGTTGAATGTGCACAAGAAGACTTTCTTCACAAAACAAGTGAGTTCCATTTTAAGGACCAACACCCCACCCATGTTCAAGGATCCCGACTGCCCTACCATTGCCATAACCATTGGAAATTGTCGTGTGGTGCAAGCATTTCTAGACTTGGAAGCAAGTGTCAACCTCTTACCCTTTTCAGTGTATGAACAATTACAACTTGAGGAGTTGAAGCCAACCCTAATTACTCTTCAATTGGCAGCTTTTCATCCCTAGATGGACGGTCAGTCAGAAAGGACCATCCATACTTTAGAGGATATGCTATAGGCATGCGTCCTTGATCTCAAGGGTAGTAGGGAATAACACTTACCGTTAGTAGAGTTCACCTACAACAACAGTTATCAAATACGTATATAGATGGCACCCTCTCAGGCACTTTATTAGAGGCCGTGTCATTTTCTGATTTGTTGGACAGAGGTTGGAGAGTGTCCTCTATGGCTCCGGACTTGATTAGATACACCTCGAAGAAGGTGGACTTGATATGGAAGTGTCTTCTTACAGTACAAAGTCGGTAGAAGAGCTACGCCGACAGGCGACGGAGACCTTTGGAGTTTGAGGATGGTGATCACGTCTTCTTGAAGGTGATGCCCAAGACAAGAGTGGTCAAGTTTGGGAAGTGAGGGAAGTTTGTCGAGGTATATTGGGCCCTTTGAGGTACTCGAGAGGGTTGGCCCAGTCGCTTATCAGTTGGAGTTAGTTCCAAATCTATTGGGTGTTCACGTAGTGTTTTATGTCTCCATGCTACGGAAGTACACTCCAGATTCTATGCATATGGTGAATTGGGGTGAGCTAGTGGTTGATGCAGATGAGACCTTCGAGGAGGGACCGATGTGTATTATGGATAACTAAGAGTAGTTTTTAAAAGGCAAGAATGTGAGGCTGACGAAGGTGTTGTGGCAACACCATGGTGTGAAGGAGGTGACATGAAAGCGTGCAGACGCTATACGTGCCAGTTATTTGTTTTTGTTTATGGATGAAGGTACATTCCTATAGTCATGTAGTATTATATGATATATTACATATACATGTTGTTATTTGTGCATGTGTGTGTGAATTTCGGGAATGATATTTCTTTAAGGGGGAAAGAATATAAGACCCGAAAAAATTTAAATTTTTACTAAAAAGGAAAAAATGGTATTTAGCAATTGTGGTACGAGTTGAAAATTTGAATTTTTTGAAAATTGGAAGACAAAATGGAACTCACCGTTGGATTCTTCTTGTAAAATTTAGTTACCCAGTCAATTTTCGTTGAATTTCGAGACAGTCGAATTTTTTACGTTTTACGATACAATTGGGTATCGCGTAATTAAAATAAACATTATTGGTATTTGATTGCGAAACATGAAAAATAATTTAAAATTATTTCAAATAAAATATATTAAACACAACACAAGATGAGATTTAATTAATTTGAGACAAAATCAAGTCAGAAAAGATGGGACGTGTGGTGCAACGAGGGCTAAGTATTAAGGGGTATAAATATAGGAGAAAATCATATTTTTCTCCCCATTTACACCAAGTTTTTGGAGTAGAGAGAGAGAGAGAGAGAGAGAGAGAGAGAGAGAGAAGGATTTTCTTCCACTTTTTCCTTGAGATCTAGGGCCAACCATTCATCGAATCGCTTCAGGCTAAGAACAAAAGTTGATATATGCAATGAGAGCTACGTCTATGTCCCAAAAATCGGGGATTTCGCCAAAGTCTCAAGAATGAGATTTCTTGGAGCTTCCTTTATGTAAATTACACTTCAAGAGGTAGGGTTTGTTTCCTAACTAGGTTTATTTCCAACTTAGGGTTGAAATCTAAAATGGTTAGGGTATTAGAGATGTAATATCATGTATGACACATACCTATTGTAGTCGAAATTTTGAAAATGGGTATCAGAATGTGTAAAATCAATTCTAACATAAATTGGATTTGTAGAAGTTGCTTGTTTGGTAATTTTCATGAGAAATGTGATGAATTGGGCATGTTATATGTTTACATGGTTTTGTGTCTTTTGGGTGCTTGATAAAATTCTTTGAGTGGAATGAATATGTTATTTGAATGAAATTGATATAAAATATTTTAATGATGTTGTAAATTTGTAATTATATACTTACGATATAATTAACAATTGGGAATGTTGGTTGAGATGGAATATTGTTCATAATGTGCTCACGACATTGTAAACATGACATGAAATTTGCAATTATACATAATATTTCCATATGCACGGAAAACGTCACATTCGTAGGCATATGACAAGAGTGTGGATCTGTACATGGTTTTAATCAAACACCATTCTGAGTCCGGGTTAGCAAGAATGACTAGATTATCCCTCAGGTACAAGACCTGGTGATTTAGATATGCACTCCATTGGTATTGGGTCCATAATGTGTGTTGGCATACACGGAGACATTGGTAGAAATTCATAGATGCCGCGTCAGTTGGGTGCCCATTGGGGGAAGTCCCTAAATAACCACCCCAAGAAAGAATCAAAATTTATAAATGGTCATTGGATGTGCAACATCAATGGCAGGGGCTTGGAATATCCAGATACATACGCATCCATTGCATGTGTTGGGGGAGTCGGTGGAGGGCTCAGGTTGCATTGAATGTGTAAGTCTCACCTCATAAAATGACATGACATTTTGACATTTATTATTGAATTGTATATAATTGGATGTATGCTTGTTTGATTTGTTGAATTGCATGTGAACATTTTATATGCATCTGGGTTAAAAAGTAATCTGTTTAAGAGATACCTTATTGAGCATGACTCACCCTTTATGGGGACAAAATTTCAGGTGTAGAACAAGAGCTGGTGGATGGCCCTCACATGAGACATTGTTGAGAAGAAGCCAAAATGTGGCTTTAAACTTGCATTTTATAAAACAATGGTGTGAATTGTTTTGGACTTGTAATATTGTTTAAAGAGTTGTGTAATGAACCTTTATGGACTATATTTTGAATATAATTTGACGTTATATGAGTTTATGTGAAGGTTATATGAGATTGGATAAGTTAAAAGTTGAAAAAGGATTGGATTGGGGAGAAAATTGGGCCTTAGTACTAGTACCAAGTTTATTAGGTACCAGTACCACGATTCCAGTGGACTCAGTTATCGGTACCGATACCTCGCTGTCGAGGGCCCAAGTGCCGATGCCTTGTTGTTGAGGGCCCAAGTACTAGTAACACGTTACTGGTACCGGTACTTGGCAAGCAAAATGCTCAGGTACTGGTACCAAGTACACGAGGTACCAGTACCTCTTTCAAAAATTTAAAATAATCTTGCCAAGCCTCTAGGCCTTGAGCCTTTTTGTTTAAAGGATGAAAGTGGAGTAATACTAAGGGAAAATTGATGTACATTGGACCTTAAAAGGTCCTATGATGACGTGGTGTCAGGTTATGCGGCATGCACAGGTACTTCCGTAGGTTGATGGATGATCAATGAGTTAATAAAGGAACCCCAGTTTTAGGGGCTTCGCAAGTTTGTCCAACCTGTCCTTCCTAATGCCTAAACCAAACACACCCTTGAAGTTAGAATACTAGTCAAAACATTGTATGAAGTTAAATTTGTGGTGCAATTCATGTTTATGTTTGAAGCTTAGTGAAGTATATTAGAACTTAATGGTAATCTATGAAGCACGGATACGGATACGGCGATACGGGATACGGCGATACGGATACGGCGATACAACAAAACTTAAAAAAATAGGATACGGATACGGCTAGGATACGTCCATAAAATATATATTTTTTTAAAATTTTATTATTATATTTAATGTAATAATTATGATTTATAAAGTGAATCACACATCTACCAAAGATATATAATAATAGCTAACCATTCTATCATTTATAAATCATACATTCTACATCGCATACATATTGCATAATATCAAATTCATGCTTAAACAAAAGAAACCATCCGATTACAAGTCAATCAACAAAAAACTTGCAATTTTGAATATTATCCTACTATAAGTCAAGCAACAAAACAGTCCCCTCTTGTTACTAAGACGTTTCTTCATTTCTATCCCCTTCATCTTGGAATAACATAGCTTCCATCTCTGGCTCATCAAGTGAAAGACTTGCAACTTCAAGCGACCCAGCACCCTGCAATGAATCAAATGCATCTCCACCAATGTCCCATAGCTTTGTATCTCCTTCCATGTATTGCTTATTCCTCCTCGATAAGAGACGAAGATTGTTGTGTACAAAAACCAAATCTTGGGCACGAAGTGGTGTCATTTTGTTCCTTTTCATGGAAGTAATGAAAGAGTAAGTGCTCCAATTTCTTTCATTGCAAGACGAGGAACAAGGTTGGCTAAGTAATTTCAATGCTAAAGATTGAAGCATTGGCGCAGGAGACCCATGAGAAAACCACCACATTAGAGGGTCCATTAATCCTCGATACGTGCTCTCCAAATTGATCCAAACAACCAGAGAACTTAGCATACTCAGTATTAGCCTTCATTCTCTCTTGTGGATTCGGGAAGTACCTGTGAAAGCATTTATTTCTCATAGATGAAATATCTTCGTCCTTGTGAGGAGGAACGCGATTGGGATTTTCATTTAGCCACTATGCACTATAATACCTATATTATAAAATTAGAAGATATCAAACCAACTCGATAAAATAATAATAATAATAATAATAATTTAAGAGTAAAAACTAAAAAGAAATTTGTCACCTTGGATTTAAGGAATATGCAAGACAATGAAGAGGTGTGTTACTTTTAGCCCATCTCTCAACTAGAACATTATGTACCACATCATAAAAGATTGACCTTGCATTATCTGGCTTCCCTTCATGCCTATATATAGCTGTCTTTACCTTTTCAATCATTGTGTCCCACATTTCATAAACCAAATGAAGACATGGTATGTCTGTATCACAAATCCTCAACATCTCATAAATGGGCAATGTGAAAGAAAGTATATAGTCTATCTTATCCCACCAAATGTCACTCAAGATTTTTCTTTCACAAATGCCGCTTTCACAACATCATCTTCTTTGTAAGAAGACCATTTCTCACTAATTACCATTGCTTGAAGACCATGCTTGATGAGTTTAAATCTTTTCATCATTACAATAGCAGATGCAAAACGAGTATTTGCAACAACAAGCAACTTCAAAGGCACAAACTCATTAAAGATAAACAACCTCAAAGAATGATTCATGATGAAGTTTTTGATAGTTACTAAATCTCCAACAACTTCTGTAATCCAGTGGCATTCCTCATAAGTAACTGCATTCTTCTCAAGATTTTTTGCTGCACAAATATTCTTAAGGGCAAGATTCAATGTGTGCACTACACATGGGGTCCAAAAGATATGTTGGAACTCATTTTGAATGATTAATCCAGCAGAAGCACAAACAGGAGCATTATCAGCAATTACTTGAACCATGTTTTGAGGTCCAACTTCTGTAATTACTTGATTAATTAAGTTCGCAATAAAAAATTTATCTTTGATTTCACCCTCGCAATTGACAGCTTTCAAGAACATTGCCCCAGATTCTAATGCAACCATGAAATTGATAAGAGGCCTTCTTCGGGAATCAGTCCACCCATCTATAACAATGCTCACTCCCTTTTCCTGCCATGACAATTTAGTTGGCTCCAACAACCTTTCTACATGTGCCCTTTCTTTTTGAAGTAGCGTGGTCCTCAATGCATTGTAACCAGGTGGTACATAACCTGTAATCAAATTAGTGGCAGCAAATGTATAAGAACTCGCATAATATGGGTTCCTAGCTAAATGAAAAGGCAAGCCACCTGAATAAAACATTCGTGCAATGTGAGAGTTCAATTCTTCCTGAGTACCCAAGTTAAAAGCTTTCTCCAAAGCACTAGTTCCAGTCGCCTTTTTTTTTCTTGGCTCAAAACCTTCCATTCTAAGTGTTCCAGTTTCTGATATTCCCATACTCCTAGTTATAGGGGCCGGGAAAGAGGAAGGTGGCAATGGAACTTTCTTTGGCTTGGTCATTTTAACCCTATTATCTGCTTCTTCAATTACCCTTTGCATCTGAATAAGATTTTGGGGAGTCACTTTTTTGCACACTTTAACTCCATGACCAGAAATTTTCAATAAATGTGCCTTAACACGAGAATATGATCCACTATACTCATTCTGACAAAAATTGCATTGGAATCTAGTATTTCCACCTTTATCCCCCATTTTTTCTAGTTTAATAACATAACCCCAAAGAGGAGTATTATCATCTTGAGTGGCGCTACCACTTCCACTGCCACTTCCACCCGTTGAGCCCATACTTTCCGTACCCGTACTCATTCCCCTATAATTACATTAATTTAATAAAACGAATCAGCAATGCAGTAAAATTTAGTAGCAGTTAAATTCTAGGACATCCATCTTAGAAATTCATACCAACAACCATATAATTATATATAAGCACAGAACCACGGAATCACGGAACTTACAATCATTTATAATAATTATCATTATACACAATACAACCACAATCCTATTCTATTTTCCTCAAAAATTAGCAGTTCATACCAATGACCAAAATTATCATTATACATATAAATTTTGTTTTGAAACAAATTTTGTTGTTATTACATGTCAAACATTAAGTCAAAATAAAAATATTCTGTTTTCAATTTTTTTTTCAGTTGAAGTCCAGCCATGGAAGATTAGTCCTTCATAATCTGACCATGCCACTGGAAATAATGAAGACATAACATATTAGTACAATTTCATCTATTCAGGAGGTAACATGGAATGGCATCTATGGAGCATAAAAAAATCTGGGCAGCCCATTATTCATTCTAATTTCACATTGACTGTATGCAATGCACAACCCATTATCAAGTGCCGAATTTTAGTAAAACAAATATAAATTGAGCACTAATTTGTAGGCAACATATAAAGTAGAAAATGTAACTACAGCATGGAGTCATACAGTCAGCACTTGAACAAACGGAAAGAAAACAACAAAGAAAGAAAAAAAAATTACTCCACATAGAGTTTGCACAAAACCATAGAACCAGACAGTAAGCAAAAAAAAAAAAAACCCTAATTGCAAACTTTAATTCAAGGCAACCAAAAAACCCCTTAATTGAAAAGTGCAAACCCTAATTCAAGGATCAAAAGGAGTGCTAATCATTTACCAGTGAGGCAAAAAAATAGAGAGAGAGGAGAGAGCTTACCCGATAGGATGCTCTCTGTCTTCAAGAGATGTTGTCCTCGATCAAGAGATAGGATATACAGGTTAGTGGAAGAGGAATACCCGTCAGCCGTTGTCGATCGGTCTCAAAGACTGTCAGTCGTCGATCGATCGTGAGTGAGTGAGAGAGAGAGAGAGAGAGAGAATCAGTCGATCGTGAGTGAGTGAGAGAGAGAGAATCGATCGACTGATTGGGGGGGGGCATGGAATAAAAGAAAATAGGGTTTTATAATATATTTGCAAATGAGGGCCTAAACATATTTTCTCATGTGCCCCTATATTTTTTAAAAAATTTAAGTAATACCCCGTCGTATTCGAAAAGTATCCTAAGCGTATCTCAGTCGTATCTAAAGCGTATCCGAAATTCAAATTTATTTTTTAAATTTTAGGATACTTCTCAGCCGTATCCGATACGTATCCAGCCGTATCGGAGGCGTATCCGTATCCAAAACGTATCCGATACCGATACTTTGACCATTTCGAAGTATCTGTGCTTCATAAATGGTAATACATATGTTTTATCATAAAAATGTCAAAGGGAGAGATTGTAAATGTATTATTTGTACTTGACATATTTTTGTGAGTCATGGATCAAGTTAGTTGAGGCTGGATGACGTATTGTGGTTCTAGCATTGAAGATTGAAAAAATTTTAAGTTGGATTACAAGAAGCGTACTTGAAGAATGGATTGAAGGTTCATGACAATGTCAGTTAAACTCATGGCATTCACACTCTGGTTAGGATTGATAGGTGGACTTAGATACCTTAGTGAATCTTGGATATATTTGAATTTTTTTTTCAAGACTTGTTTTATATGATATATACTCAACCTTACTTTTCAATATTAAGAACTTGATTTTTAGTGTCAAAATAAGCCCCAAGTATAATCCACATTCAAGAAGAACCTATGGGTATTTGTTTGAGATCATTTGTACCAATTTTTAGTACCTTGCACTCACCTAACGTAGGATTCTCGCTCAAGCGAGATAGCCTGAACAAAGACATCTTGAACACAGTTTTATCAGTTTATATTTGTTAAACCCATATCATTATCAAAGTGTTTAACTTTCTTTTTAATTAAAATTAGAATAATGTTTTCCCATAAAATGAAATAAAAGTAGAAATATATTCTTATTAAGTTTTAGAGCTTACCAAAAAATACTCAACGCATATCTACAAATTGTACACATTGCCCAAGTCTTGTTTGTAATATATTTTATATTATAGATTAGAAAAATACTATACAGCTTCATAAAATTGTGCATATTTTTTATGAACTTACGAAACCTTGTTTTATATTTGTTTTCTCAAGTTTCAAAAGTTCTACTTTAACCCTAAGTTGGTTTTTTGGTTTGGAAAAATAAATATTTCATGAGATAGAACTGATTAGTCAAAAAAAATACAAAGATATTAGATTTAATAAAATTATTTTACTACGTATAAGATACCAAGTGATGGAACATTATTTGTTAGGTGAGTCCACCGGCCTCACTCTCAAGAAAAGAGTATAAGTGAATTGACATACATTATAAGTGGGGTCTACTACAATAAATATATAGTAGATAATGAGTGTTTTGCTATGCCTATCTATTTACATTTACAGCTACACAGTACATGATAGTAAGTGACTCTCTAATTTTCTCTATATATATGGGTGAAGACCCAAGAAAGAGGAGGCCTCAAGTATGAGCACCCTGACTCGATACTTAACACACACACACCCCTATATTATTTTTCAATTCATACACTCGCCTATTCAGGCATTGATCGCAATACTGACTTAGGCATCGAAAGGGCCCTCCCTGACTCAACGTCGGGGGTCTCTTTAACCTCTTTTTGATTTTGCAGCTCATGAACTGAATGATATTTGAAAACTATGGATGCACCTCGACATATTTCAACTATTAATAGATTTTTACTCGTGCAATTTGGCGCCGTATGTGGGAACGAAGCAAACGTGTCCCCGAGATCTTCATATTGTGTGTTCATGGGCTCTGCATAATCCAGATAACCCTCGTATCGTCTCTCAGTTTATCAAATGAGCAATGCTATGACTTTTGGATTGACTGTGGATCCTGTCAAACATTAGAACTTGGTGTTGATCTAAAGGTTCTATTGAAACCACATCATTATGTTAGCAAATTAGATCAAATTTTTAGGTTTAAATTGTATTACTTTTATCAAATTTGCCAAGCATATCGAGTTGGATCCTTCAGCCGCTCGGTCTTTCTTCAAATCCATAGAGACACAAAACATCACAATATTTTTACAAGGTCCCACCATGAGAAGCATTCACCTGAACCTACTATCTCTAATCTTTATTCATTGAAGTTATGTTGCTTTTGTGGCGGTTAAGTTGTCTTCTAGTGCAGAACAATGTTTTGTCCCTTTAGATATTTTGCTTTTAGAGAAAAGAATGCCAGTGATGGTGTCGCCAAAGCAAAATCTGGAGTTCTTATACATCTTTTCTTGCCTCTAAGTTCATTTTGTGTTATGCCCGAGCATGCTCGCAATCGATAGCTATTGGAGAAATCGTGAACCAAAAAGGAAATGCTCTAGCAGCCTAAGTAATCACTTATCAAATATCAGCCAAACTGATTGAGATTGAGACATCTTACACCTCCATTTAGATGGAACTCAGGCTCGAACATCTCACGGTGCTCGCACCTTCGGTTTATCTTCCAGATGATTGCCTGGCCACATTCTTGTATACTTCTCAGCTATCCGAAAGGCAGGGTATAAATAATCAACGAATGGCTTTTAAAAATCGTATAATCCTCTGCTTTGGCACTTCAGTTGCTCGGCATTCAGGAGGCGTTTAGGATCTGGCTATTTTGTATTCCGGCGCACTACATTCAGCAAATGTCGAGATAAGTGCTCTCCTCTCACATTTCAACCAAGATTAGATAATGTTTTGTCAATCACCATGTGATGCATATGAGTATTCCCCATTACTTTTTCATAATGATATGTCTACACGTCATAAATGGTTCAAAGAGTGCACGTCTCCGTGTGGGTATTTTAGCTACCCATTAGTTAAACTCCCAGACATTATCGCAGCATATGGGCTATCTTTCGAAAGTTATTGGCTTCAAAAATAAGCCAAATGGATTCTCCCCTGTTATTAGAACGAGTAAAAGCAGACTTAGAGGTGGTGACCTTGCTCGGTCTCTATTGTCCTGTCTCTTGTGAAGCTCAGTTTCTCCTTTGTCATCTTATTGTGCACAAGAAAAGTCACACATGAATCTCTTGAATTACAAATGTTTGGATTTAAGACAAGTACATGGACATAGCTCTTTTTGCGAGGGCCACGTGTTAGAGTTAAATTACCAAAGCAAGTTTTGCTAACTACACTTGTTCACATGATGAACTTATGCATGCAAACACAAGCAAACAAAAGGCAAAAAATCATGGCATTTGTCTATTATGATTAACGGGAAGCGAGGCTTCTTTAATAAGTATTGCAGGACTGACTTCTAAGCGTAGAACTCGGCTGGTTAGTCTCGCTATCGTCCGTGTAGGCTCGAGATGGCCAAAATGCTCCGACAGATTATGTAGTGATCAATCTCACACCAGAAATTCAAAGGAGTTCGTTACCATTATGAAAGATCGGCCTCTCTCGACGTCCTTCAGAATGAGTAGTCTATGACTCACCCTCCCTCAAGGAGCTTTTCTTTTGAGCGTTTGGTCAAGCATCATGACATGTTTATTGCTGCACAGCGCGCTCAAGGCAGCTACAAGCTTATGGAGTGACATCGGTCAATCAAAAGGTGCTCGGCATTATGAAAATGGTCAAAAGCCATTGTAACAGTGATTGGCATCACTGCCAATTATAACAGTGATTGGCATCACTGCCAATTAGGCGCGACAGCCTTGTGGGTGGCCGGCGCACCCATCCGATGCTCACTAGAAATCAACAGTCACTTTGAATCCCCTACATGCAACTTGGTGTATACAATCTGGCCATGTTTGACATAAGCCCGAGCATATTAAATAATACTGCTATCGTGAATGAAGCTTTGAGTGTTTGGCCCTCCACCACTATCGAGCTATGGGGGTCGGGCTTTTCTGCATAATGCAATGAATACGTCAGACGAAGAGGTTAGCATACCTTGTCTAGTGAACATGCTCGGCACATAAAATGACCAGTCCATTGGTAATCGACATCCCCCTCGCTAAATTGGTAGGAGACCTTGATCAGCCTAACATTCACAGCTGTCTGGGCTCGATTCTCACTTCCCGGACACTATCATAAAACAACTCAAAAGCCAAAAGGTAATGTGATTTTCACTAAAGATTGGGCCCACATAGAGCATCTTCAAGCACTCAAAGAATCTACCGATGACATGTACTGTCAAGTGCCACTTTGTCGATGCAAAAGTCCCTCTCGGTCTCTCTTGCCTTGAAAGTCTTTTGAAATGCCGCACCCAGATGGGATCTCCAAATGAGCAAACATGCTCAGCACCACTCAGAATCTAGTCGGCACAATGCAATATTGGTCGGCGCCATCAAATGAAATTATAATTGAAGCACAATCTCTTCGAAATCCTGAATATGAATTGTTGAATAGTTGCTGGGTTTTTGTAGTGCCGTACCTAATACACATTAATCATTCAGCATGGACCAAGGATTTTTCTTTCCGTATGAGAATTAATGCTGAATGAGAATAAATGTTCAAGCTCTCTATTATATTTTCTACCTTCTGAGTATGATCATATGCAATCCAGGGTTTTCAGCCGGCACCACTGAACAAGGAAGAGAATGAAGCTCTCACCCCGTAAAGATGATGGGGTGTCGAAAGAGCACACCCACGTCACAAAGGTGGTCGGTAACTGCACAAGAATGATCAGCAGCTTTAGAAAACCCATTAGTCTCGGTCAATAGCAAAAATCATCTCCCTTGTATTAGACAAATGGAATGAAATGGCCAAAAATGCTCTTATTATGTTAATAACATCGATGGAGTTCGGACTCTTCTTTCTACCATCGATGAAGTCAAAGAATAGAACTTGCGTATGATCAAGAGCCTTCTAATTTGGCTCCTAGCAACCACGAGGTAGTCTTTTGTTCACACCAAGTTGAAATTGATACCGTTCTTTGGATGACCAGTGATCAAAGCTTCTTGATAACCAATTTTCGGTCATAACATCAGCCTGCTCGGAAAAGGATCAAAGTCGGCTGGTTTCCTAATTCTATTCATTTCTTTCAGACATGGCAATGACGCCTTGATATGAATTCAAGCATCATAAAGGATTTAATTCGCTTTAAGGGGTTGCCCAATTCTGTACGTGTTCCAACTCTAACGTTCTACTTGGGAAAGTGCAAGTAGAGGAGAAGGAGAGTTGAAATAAGGGGGGACGAACGCTTGACCCTTTACGATTTTCTATTGCCGAGCAACCAAGAACTACTGCCGATTGATATCACAAGCATGATACTGGGGGCCACAAACTCAAGACAAAAGCCTTATATTTCTAGGCACTTGGTGGGCTCTGGGCCCATAAAATGGGTAAGTCTTTACTCAGCTAAAGCACCGAAAATCCTAATGTAGGTATAAAACCTCTCGGGGACAAGTTCAAGGACTTGGACTCAGGAGTACTCCTTGTTGAAGGAGGTGACTTGAGACTTGGGGTTAGACCTTGAACACGAGTAAGTCTTTGCATGACCAAAGCACCCAAAGCCCTATGTGATTAGGCATTTGATGGGCTCCGGGCCCTAGAAATGGATAAGACTTTGCTAGGCCAAAGCACCCAGAGCCCTATGGTATTAGGCACTTGATGGGCTCCGAACCCTAGAAACGAATAAGCCTTTGGTTGGTCAAAGCACCAAAAGTCCTATTATAGGCAAAAACCTCTCGGGGATGGGTTCAAAAACTTGAACTTAGGAGTACTTCTTATTTGGGGAGGTGACAAGAGACTTTGGGTGAGAATCTATATGTAGTGTAATACAGTTACAAGGGAAAGCTTGACCCAGCGTCAACATTCATGTTCGAAGGTTAGACATCAAGGTCCTCACAAGAAAGATCTCACTGAAAAGTTCTTGACTTGTCTACCTATGGGTATGATAGATTCAAGATTTCGTTCGACAAGGTATGTTTTTATTTATTTCAATTAAATGTTAATTGCACATGATAAGAAAGGGAAAGACTCAACGCTCAGTTGATCATCAAACTGGAGACTGTCGAGGCCAAGGAATAGATATGTTTAGGCCTTATTTTATGGACATTCTAAAGGAGGCAAGATTATTCGGTCCTTCTTTAGAGGACCCAGTGTATTCGGCCTTTCTTTACAATGACACAATTATTTTGATCTTTCTCAAGGGTTATGGTAATTTGGTCCCTCTTCAGAGGACCGACTATTATTGTCCTCTTTAGGATGGCTCATGCCTGACGTTCGTCGCATCCGATTATAGTAATCCTTTTCGGGATTCAGAGATTATTGTCTTCCTTGGGTGAGGCTGAGGGCTAGTTATGATTGTTCTGTTCAAGACTCAACTCTCTCAAGTGGCTTGTTATGGCTCAACCCCCAACAAGGCACTTCATTATTGCTCGGCCTCAAGAGACACGTTCGAGATCTCTATATTCGGTTTCTCTTCTAGAAATCTATGTATTTAGTCCTTTAGGGGCCAGGTTTATTCGGTCCTTCCTCCAGCCTATTGGGTTGCTTTTCAGGGGCTAAGCTTATCTAGTCTCTATTCAAACGGATCAGCGACATCTGTTATAGGCCTTTCTCATTGGATCTATTTGTCTTGGAAGGCGCCTCATGATTGTCTCATTCATGACTCAGCTATTATTGTCCTTCATGGGATTTTATTATGCTACCTTGACAACATATAGTGGATCTCAACATATATCCCTCCAATTGAACCTCGCCAAAAAGGTGTGGATATTATCCTCAGAGACATGAGTATTCTATAGAGCTTTTATCTCCTCCTAAGTATTCAAAGGAAAAAAACTAGGGGACAGTTGATGGTACATTATTTGTTAGGTGAGCCCACTAGCCCCATTCTCAATGAAGGAGTATAAATGAATTGACATACATCACAAGTGGGGCCTACTACAATAAATATATGACAGGTAATGAGTGCTTTTAGTAGGCTAGCTCATGTCTATCTCTCTACATTGATGGCTACACAGTACATGGTGGTAAGTGGCTCTCTAATTTTCTCTATATATATGGGTGAAAACCCAAGAAAGAGGGTGCCTCAAGTATGAGCACCTCAGCTCTATACTTAACACACACACACCCATATTATTTTTCAATTCATACACTCACCTATTCAGGTATTGACCGCAATACTGACTTAAGTATCGGAGGGGCCTCCCCTGGCTTAACACCGAGGGGTCCCTCTAACCTCTTTTTGATTTTGCAATTCATGGACTAGATGATATTCGATGACTGGGGGCGCACCTCGACATATTTCAAATGTTGGTGGATTTTTACCCGTGCACTAAGTTACGTTGCAATATAACACACTGTGTATAAGTGCACTTAGGAATTTAAATCCATCAATTATATCTTTGTTTTACATTGTTCTATTAATTATGATGTTTTTCATTTTACACCCTGACTATAGTTATTAGTTTTCTACATTACTAAATTATCTTCATTCTCACATTATAATTTTAATTATGATAATTGGTTTAAAAAATATTCAAATTGCAGGTGTTAATCACATCACATCACATTTGAATATTTTTTAATCCCACATAGGACATAATTTTGATTTTAGAACCATATGCAGTTAGTTAAAAAGGTTTTTTTGGCAATAAACAAACCCAACAATAGAAACAAGGTACCCTACATCCTGGAGCTTCTTCCCAAACAAAAGAAATGCTACAGTGACCTTTTCTACCCAAATAAAACATTTTGCTTTAAAAAATAAAGTACGTTACAATTTATCAAAAAAACAACATTCTCGGACAAAAGCGAGTCTGTTCAAGCTACACTCAATTACAGGTGGTCAAGTCTCAACATGCATAATTGCATCAAAAGTCAAAACCCAAAATTACAAAATTACTACAAGACATTTTATTACTACAAATTTTTCAACAAACTGAAACCATAAAAAAAAATCACGATCCAGCTGTAGAGAAACCCCAAACCCCCAAAAGAATTAAAAAATTACCTAGACTAAATAAAAGAACACAAAAAACTGAATCACCTGTTGGAAAAATAATATTAAATATAACTTTTCATGTTTTAGGAGTTATTTTTATGTGTTTAATTTTTTATATTAGTGGGTCATCAATTGGTATTAGTGGGGGACAAAGTAATTGGGGTATTTTAATTCTCCAAGTAATGGAGGAGTGAAGTCTTTATTATTTTTATTATTGCATTATGTAGTGAGGTTATTTTGTATGTCATCAGAGTCCATATATATCCTACGTAATACATCCAATTGAATATGAGTGAATAGAAAGAGTTCTTCCAATCTTCACTAGTCTTTTCTATTATATTTTTGTGAGTGTGTGATAGTTCTCTAGATTCAAACAAAGTGGTATCAGAGCTAGACTTGAATGTTGGAAAAGAAAAAGTGAGAGAGAGATGGCCAATGGAATGCTTCCATTTCAAATGCCTCGATTCACCAAAGATAACTATGAGATTGGTGTATCCACATGAAGGTAATTCTTGGATCTCAAGACTTATGGGAGATTGTAACAATTGGTTATACAACACTGCAAGATGAACATTCCTTAAGTTAAGCCCAAAAGGAAGTCTTGCAAGCTACAAAGAAAAAGGATCAAAAGGATCTTCACTCATCCATCAATGCTTGGATGATGCTATGTTACAGAAGGTTGCTAGTGCAACCACATCCAAGCAAACATGGGATGTTCTGAAAACTGCTTATAGTGGAGTGGAAAAAGTCAAGAAAGTTAGCCTCTAAACTCTATGGGGTGAATTTGAGGTTTTACGTATAAAGGAATCCGAATTAATTTCATATTATTTCACAAGAATCTTGGTGGTTGTGAATAATTTGAGAACTTATGCTGATGATCACTATGATGATACTTGGATGATAGAAAAAATCCTCCGTTTATTGGACCCCAAGTTTGACTTCATTGCCATAGCCATTGAAGAGTCTAAAGATTTAGACACAATGACGATTGATGAACTCATGAGATCATTGTTAGCCCATGAAGAATGGCTACAAAAGAAGAAATAAGAGCTGTTGGAGTAAGTGCTACAAACCAAGCTTTCTTTCAAAGAAAAAGAAATAAGGCAAGATGGAAGTCAAAGAGGTAGAGGGCGTGGATGTGGACATGGACGTGGACATGGAGGTCGTGATGGACGTAGTCAAGGTAGAGGAGAAAACTTTGGCCAAAATGCGTCCAACAAAGAAGAAAGAGGCCAAGAATCACATCGTAGAAGATGAAGTGGAATCACATCGTAGAAGAGGAAGTGGAAGAGGCAACAATTCAAAGTCATATTGAGGGAGTTATGAAAAATCTCATATTCAATGTTATAATTGTCATCAATATGGTCATTTTGCTTCCTAGTGTATAAATGATTTTGTGGAAGAAAGAACACACTTTGTTGAAGACAAAGTTAAAGAGGTAGAGCCAACCTTGTTTTTGGCATACAAAGAAGAGCAAAAAGGGACACAAGAAAGTGTGGTACCTTGACTCTGGTGCCTGTAATTATATGTATGGAAATAAAGAGATGTTTGCTGAGCTTGATGAATCGGTGAGTGGAAAAGTCACTTTTGTAGATTCTTAAATTCCGGTATTGGGAAGAGATAATATTTTGATTTGTTTGAAGGATGGAAGGCACCAAGTTATTTTTAATATTTTTTTATGTTCCAAACATGAAAAATAATATTTTAAGTTAGGGACAACTCTTAGAGAAAGGTTATAATATTTGAATGAAAAATCATAATCTTTCAACAAGAGATGGAAACGGGAATTTGGTTGCTAAAGAGCCGATGACAAGAAATAGAATGTTTTTGTTATATATTCAAAGTGATGTGTCAAAATGCTTGAAAACATGTGTTAAAGATTCTTCTTGGTTATTGATTAACCCTAATTAGTATAAGAATTATAATAGTTAAATAAGCAATTTTGTAAGAAAAATCAGTCAAAAACTGTAAATTAGGGTTTGTGCATAAATTAGGGTTTTACGTGTGTATGTCTGAAATTTCAGGGTTTGATGCGGAATTACTGAAAAATACAAGGAATAATGTGTCAAAGCTTAAAAGAGCAAGGGACCAAAGTGTAAAGCAACCAAGAGAAGCCAGGAAATCAAAGAGATAACCATCCAACAAATCACCACCTTCTGGACGGTGGTGGGGGCCGTCTGGACAGTGGCTTAAGGCGGCTAATTCATCTGACACCTCATGCTTCCTCCCTTTCTATATATAGGCCATGTATGGCTTTGTTCTTAAGTTGGCCGAGCAGAGTGGAGCTCCAAAAAGAAATCCAAAAGAGAGAAAAGAAAGAGAAAGTCGTATACAATCCAGTCTGTCATACTCACACACTGAAACTCTATATTTCTACATTTCTGTGTTATCTTTATATTTGGATAATTGAACTGCTGCCACCTTTTTGTCTTAATTGATAAGAAAGGTAGTTGTATTTTAATTGTTCCTTGTGAAAGAAGTGTCTGAGTCTGTATTTTAATTACAGTTGTAACGAAAACTACCCACAGTCCTTGCTTGTTTGTAGTAATGGGGTGTGAGTAGTTACTTATATTTTTCTGTGAAAGGTAAACATATGTATAATATTGGTTAACTTCTAGAAATGCTGATGTTTAATTAAGTTCTCTCTATATATACATACATATATATATATATATATATACATTATATATATATATATATATATACATATGTTATATGCTTCATGCATGATACAGTAATGTACGTAATTTCGGTGCTACACCTGAAAATATGTCATTAGTGAATCATCAACAGTGATGTACATATGCTGCTAGTTGAATATCTACGGTGTTCCATCAGTATGTATTGACCTCCACTGGAGCACTGAGTATGTTTTACTGTTGCATGGTACCAAACCTAAATGATCCTCATTAATGGCTTGTCCTTCTGGGTTATTAGGGTTGTTTAACTACTATACATAACTATCAGATTAATGACCTAAGTGATCCTCGTGAATGACTTATCCTTATAGATTATTAAGATCGTTTAACTGGTATACACAATAATATTGCAGGTTGAATATCTATGGTGTTCCATCGGTATGGCTTGGCCTCCACTGGAGCACTGAGGATGTTTAACTAATACATATTATAATATGATCAATTGAGTAATTCAAGTATTCCTCACGAATGGCTTGTGCTTCTGATTTACTCGAATTAGTCAATTGGCACATATATAACCAGCTAGCCTAAGAAGTTGTTGTGTTATGATTTATTAATACCACTAGCTAACCTAAGAAGTTGATGTTTTATGGTTTATTATGTATGCACTTAATATAATATAATCAATTAAGTAATTTAGTATTCCTCATGAATGGTTTGTCCTTCTGGTTTACTCAAATTAGTCAATTGACACATATATAACCAGCTAGACTAAGAAGTTGCTTTGTTTTGATTTATTAATACCACCAATTATCATAAGAAGTTGTTATGTTATGGTTTATTATGTATGCACTTACTATCATGAGATCGATTGAGGAATTCAAATATTCCTCATGAATGACTTGTCCTTCTGGTTTACTTGGGTTAATCAATTGTCACGGATACCACTAGCTAACCTAAGAAGTTATTGTGTAATGGTTTATACAAATCAGACCTACCAGCTGACTTTCGAGTGACTTGGAAGTTAATTACTGTAAGGTAGCATTTCCAGTATTTAACCAATATAAAGCATATGGGATCCTTCAACTGAAGGGTACTTTTTATATTATTCTCCTTAACAATTTATCTCCAGACAAAAGTTTAGTTATACTAGTTATTAGTCTAAGCTCACATCACAAGCTATCTCATGCTAACTTCACTATTTTAAACAACAACTTCACTATTTTAAACAACAACTTCACTATTTTATTTTGTTTCCTAATTATTAAAATTCTTAATGGGATCGATCTTGGACTTAAACCAAGAAAAATATAATTCAACCATTTATACTTGGGTGTATAATATAAATATCAGATCATGAAATAGGTTGAATCAAGTTTTTGGTACCGTTGCCGGGGAGTTACAGTAATTTGAAATTAAATAAAATAAAAAAGTTGTTTATTTATATTATATGTATAGAAAGTGTGTGTTTTCTTTTTATATAGTTTATGTCTATACATTCATTTGTAGTTTTGGTAAATCAGTCATCTCTTTCGTCTTCATCATCGTCATCTACACAAGCATCATTTGAATTAAGTATGGCTCAAAACATACCTAGGGGGCAAGAGCAAGAGCAGGAAGTAATTCAAAATGTTCGACCCATAAGAGAATATTTACATCCTACATGAACCAATATCCCATCTTGTTTTGCTTTCCCAATAGATGCTCCAAATATTAATTTTAAGCTAGGACCAATCCAGCTATTACCACAGTTCCATGGTTTGGAAACTGAAAATCCTTATGTGAATATGAAAGAATTTGACGAAGTTTGTGGAACTTTGCATGTAGAGATCGAAAAAGTGAGGATAAATTTTTCAGTTTTATTGGTAGGACACTATTCATGCACCATTTGTCGGTAGGACACTACACCCTAAGTCATGTTTAGGAGCATAATTTTAGTATGTCATAGAATAGAAACATGCTTAGAATGTTAAAATACACCTACTTTGTCAATTGGACCAAAAGGGCATCCCAGGTGGGACCGGCCAAACCCGGCCACAAGGAAAAATCTATTTTTTAAAAAATTTTCATTTAAAATAATTTTAAGAACTTTAGTTAAAATAAAATGTTGAATTGATGCATTTCAGGACGGGTTGTAGTGTAACGGGTCCTGGAGGTAGAGTAGTACACATTCAACGAGGAAAAATGAAGAAAAACCCTAGGTTCTTCAAGCTTCAAGCCATCAAAACACATTCCTAGGCCAAGATTCTTGCAAGACTTCCTTCTAAAAAGTTGTTCCTCTCAATAAGGGTTATATTCTCACCAATCGATTTGGGTTATACAGCGAACACAAATCTCTTCGTTTGAGAAAAAATATTTTAGGTATGATATTTTGCTAAGTTGGGAATGGATTTAAGTTTTCTTGCCTTCCTATGTGTGGATTAAATGATTTAGGTGTTTATTTGATGTAAGAAAATCACGTATGTGGTAGTTGCTTTGAAAACTTAGAGTTAGTAGCTTAAGTACTTTTGTGTTCTTTGAGTTTCTTGATAATTTGTTACTATGATAAATGTGTACCTTACTTATGTGTTGGATTATTATATTCTAGCTTATGTTCATGTGGAGAAAATCTTGTGGTTTGAGAGTTATGATTTATTACATGAGTTGGTAGTTTGTGTATTTGTAGTTTCTTTGAGAAATTGTGAAAGTGATGAATATGAAGCTTGATCATATATTTAATCCATTGAATGGTGTTTCACATTCATGTAGATAAAGTGTTTTATGAAATATTTCATAGAATTCACATTGAGAAAAATCAAGGCATCTTGGCATACACGAATCCTTGGAAAATAGTGTGGATTGAGCACTTGGTGCTACGCATTATGAGGGTGTAGATCTTATGATGAAAAATCTAAAATCTGGCCAACAATAGTACTCGCGGGCTGACGGGGGTGGACCGTGAAGCAAGACATGGGTGAAATAGAGTTGCATGAGTGTGTCATGCATATTGACATTGCATAGCATTGAATGATAATGGGGTTGTAGCTTTTAAAAATGTACACTTGCACATGCCACACCTTTAATTTGTTCATAACATTAGCATTTTTTCATTCCAGTAGTTGCGCTGACCCATTCGTGGGATATCATATTACAGATGAGGCTCTCAATACTTGAGACTTGAGGAAGTCTTAAAGGAAGGAAGGGAAAGGGGCTTGAATGGATATTTGCCCCTTGGGCATATTTTGAATAAATGGGCATAAGCCCAAATGACTTGTATTTAAATTTGAAAAAATAATGGATTATAGACCTTGGGTCATTTTAAAGTGTAAGGGTGTAAACCCAATTGATATGTAGGATATCTTTATGTAATGAGCATCATATATTGAGACAAGATGTGTATGTTGAAAACAAAGGATGTATGTTTAACTTACATAGATTTTGGCCACTGAGTGAGGGTGGGTTGTGATATAATTATGCATATGAAATATTGTGAATATTAGGAGGAAAAAAAGCTTGGAAAACAAAAGAGGTTATGTTGAAATTTTATGAAAAATTAAAAGACTTGTTAAGTGTGTAAAAAGGTGGGAAGGATGTCAAAAGGGGGAATTTAGAAATCTCGAAGAAATAGGCTAAAAATGGAAAGAAAGTGGCTTGAAAAACTTGGGGAAAAAAATGAAAAAACGTGGGAAATGAATGAAAAATTAATTTATCCAACCTAATGACATTTCATTTACTTTTCTTCTTCCTTTTCACTCAGTCCCCAAGTTTGTGGAAATTCAGGGCATGATAACTTGGTATCAGAGCTTTGGTATTAGGTTTTACATGGGAGCTGTAGGGAAATGAGTGCACCAGTAGTGGAGATAGTTAGGAGACATACGTGGTGGTAAAGAATTTTGTTTTTACGTGATGAGTTTTGAATGTCATAGAGAGTATTGGTGTATTTTGGCTGAGAAGGTGTGAAAGTAAAAGGCTTCGAGGTATGATGATTTATAATGTTATAACTTTTTTAGGTTATGCCAATTTTCATTATTTTTCCTGACCCTTAGTTGCTTCACTTTTGTGAAGTCAAGGATGTGTGGTAGTTCAGTTTTATTGCTTAGAGATAAGGTTAACTATGACATCCTTTATATAGTTTTGTTAGGTGAAGTTATTGGAATTGCTAGAGAGGTTAAGAATTGAAGAATGGAAATTTTGGTTTTGAAGATAAAAACTTTGAGATGGATATATCTTCCATGAAGGTAACTAAGATATTATAATATAGTACAATGCTCAAATACAAGCAATTGGAGGAGTATGATAAAAATAACTAAGGATTGGTGTCGACTTTGAAATATGAGAAAAAAAATTGTGATTTTGATTTTTAGTGGATTGGATGTTGTTTTATGACCATGTATTTGATTATCGATAGTAGTTTGGAAGTAATATAGATAGTTGGCTAGTATTAGTTGGGGTAGAATTAAATTTTAAGTGACGACTTATTTTTTGTAAAATTGGGTTATAAGAATTATTTAGAAAGTGTATGATTGGAGTATCGTGGTGCAATAATTGATGAATTATATTGGATAAATTTGCTTGAAGATTGATTGAGAATGACATGGTAACTTTTTAAGGGAAAGAAATATTGAGTATGAAAATTAGTAATAACATGAAATGATAGGCAGGGCCAGACTACTCAGGGTCGTGTTTATGCAGTGGCCACACCAGATACATCTACTTCTTGACCTTTAGTGCTTCGAGGTATATTTCTTGTGTTTAGTTCATGGGCTAGCTTACTGATAGACTCGAGTGCATCTCATTCATTCATATCTACCATGCTTTTCATGACATTGGGGTTGGACATAGATCGGTTAGATCCACCATTACATGTTGACACCCCAGTTGGGGGTAGTGTGATATTGACGAGGATTTGTAGAGATTGCCCAATAAAGGTAGCTGATTGCATATATTTTTTTTTTCTGATTTCATTCTACTTGACATGTCTACTTTTGATATTATTTTGGGGATAGATTTGTTATTTACTTTCCGGACGAGTATAGATTGCTATAGGGGGAGAGTGACAATGTGTACTCCTGAGGGAGATAGCTTTTATTTCATGGGAGATCGTGGGGACTTCTTAGTTCCACCCTTAGGAGGCTGAATAGGTCACTATCAAGAACAAGTACCCATTACCAAGGATAAATGACTTGTTTGATCAGCTTAAGGGTTCGAGATTTTTCTCAAAGATTGATCTTAGATCAGGGTATCATTAGTTGAGAGTATGGGAGGAGGATATGGCGAAGACAACTTTTTGCACTCGTTGTGGCCATTATGAGTTCGTTGTTATGCCATTCGGTGTGACGAATGCCCCGATCGCATTCATGGATTTGATTTATTCACCTTCTGAGGATGAGCATGCCTTTCACCTACGAACTGTGTTGCAGATTTTGAGGGAACACCATTTATTTGCTAAGTTCTCGAAATGTGAGTTTTGGCTTCAGGAGGTGCAGTTTCTAAGCCATGTTGTGTCAGGTAGTGGGGTATCTGTGGATCATTCTAAGAATTGACGCTATTATGAGTTGGTAAAGGTCGAAGAGTGTGTTTGAGATTCGAAGTTTCTTAGGATTGACAGGGTACTACCGTTAGTTTGTGGAGGGTTTTTCTCATCATGTCGCGTCGATGACTCGTCTGACTCACAAGGGCGTTAGATTTAAGTAGGTAGATGACTATGAGCATTCATTTCAGGAGCTAAAGAAGAGGCTGACTTCAGCACCTGTCCCAATTATACCTGAGGGAGGTATTGGCTATACCATTTATTGTGATGCTTCACAAAAGGGATTAGGCTATGTGTTGATGCAGGAGGGTAGAATGGTAGCCTATGGTTCTCGTCAGTTGAAGAATCATGAGCAAAACTATCCCACCCATGATTTGGAGTTAGCTGCCATCATTTTTGCAATTAAGAATTGGCGACACTACTTATATAAGGAGAAATTCAAGGTGTTCTCAGATCACAAGAGCCTCAAATACATTTTCACGCAGAAGGACTTGAACCTTCGACAGAGGAGATGGATGGAGTATATGGAAGACTATTACTTTGACCTTTAGTACCATCCTGGGAAGGCCAATGTCGTAGTAGATGCACTTAGTAGGAAATCAAGGAGCATTGTAGCTAGCATTGCTATTAGGGAGTGGGAGATGATGGGAGACATTGGTGAGTTTGACTTAGACCTTGCTGAGTCTGAGGGACACCCCATACTATTTTGTGTTTATGCCCAGCCTATACAGTTGAGCAGGGTTATTGAGGCACAGTTATTGGACACAGAAGCAGAGCAGATTTGAGCACGAGTTGCAAGTGTCGAGGGCTTTGAGGGATGGACAGTTCATTCTGACCTTAGCATGAGGTATATGAGTAGAGTCTTTGTTCTAGAGTCTCTTATGGTTGATGTCCTTAGAGATTTCCATCATTCACGCCTAGCAGTACACCCAGGCGCACAAAGATATTCAATGAATTACATCGCCGGTATTGGTGGACGGGGATAAAAGGGGATGTGGTAGAGTTTGTATTGAGATGTCTCATATGCAAGCAGGTTAAGGTTGAGCACCAGAGACCCGGGGGTTTGTTACAACCATTGTTAGTGGCTGAATGGTAGTGAGAGTTTGTTACCATGGATTTTGTAATGGGTCTCCCAAAGTCACTTAGAGGTCATGATGCAGTTTGGGTTGTTGTTGAAAGGTTGACGAAGTCCGCACATTTCCTGCCGATTAGAGCGACTGATTTAGTGGAAGTTCTCAGTAGGTTGTATATCTGAGAGATTGTATGACTACATGGGATTCCTGTTTCCATTGTTTCAGACAGAGTCCCACGTTTCACTGCACGGGGTTTGGCAGAGTCTTCAGACAGCCTTGGGGACTTAGCTACTATTTAGTATTGCGTTCCACCCTCAGACTGACTGCCAGTCAGAGCGTACTATTCAGATACTTGAGGACATGCTTAGAGAATGTGTTATGGACTTCAAGGGTAGTTGTGAAGATCACCTTGCTTTAGTAAAGTTTGCCTACAACAACAACTATCAGTCTAGTATTGAGATGACATCTTTTGAGGTGTTGTATGGTAGGCCATGTCATTCATCAGTATGTTGGACTGAGGTAGGGGAGACAGCTTTTTAAGGGCCTCATATAGTCCGTGAGACCACAGACAAGATATAGGTGATTAGACAGCGTCTGTTGATGGCATAGAGCCGCCAGAAGAGCTATGTAGATAGGAGGCGGAGACCACTATCATTTGATGTCGGGACACATATGTTCCTCAAGGTAGCCCCACGGCGGGGATTGAGGAGATTTGGGTATAATAGAAAACTATCACCGCAGTTTATAAGACCATTTGAGATCCTCAAGAAGTTGATGATGTGTCCTATAAGCTAGCATTACCGCCATAGCTATTTGGGGTTCATGATGTCTTTCATATGTCGATGTTGAGGAAGTACGAGCCTGACCCTTCACTTGTGCTAGATTCGGTAGATCTTCAAGTGGAGGGTGGTGTTCTTATGATGAGAGGCCTATGGATGTATTGGACTCGAGGGACCAAGTTTTGCGGGGCAAGACCATCCCTTTGGTCAAGGTTCTTTGGAACCCTCATGGGGTCGAGGAGGCTCCTTGGGAGCGTGAGATTGAAGTTCATGCTAGGTATCCAGATTTTTTTATTCATAGAGGTACATTTCTAAATTTTATGAAAAAATTTCTTTCAAGGGGGAGGATGTAGAGATCTGAAAAGTAATGATAAATTTTTCAGTTTTGCCGGTAGGGTACTATTCATGCACCATTTGCCGGTAAGACACTTCACATGCATCATTTAGGCATAAGTCATGCTTAGGAGCATAATTTGAGTATGTCATAGAAGAGAAATATGCTTAAAATATTAAAATACACATACTATGTGAATTTGAGCCTAAACGAAAATAATTTAAAAAATTAGAGCGGAAGGGCATTCCGGGCGGCCAAGATTCTTGCAAGACTTCCTATGTGTTGGATTATTATATTCTAGCTTATGTTCATGTAGAGAAACTCTTGTGGTTTGAGAGTTATGATTTATTACATGAGTTGGTAGTTTGTCTATTTGTAGTTTCTTTGAGAAATTGTGAAAGTGATGAATATGAAGCTTGATCACATGTTTAATCCATTGAATGGTGCTTCACATTCATGTAGATAAAGTGTTTGATAAAATGTTTCATAGAATTCACATTGAGAAAAATCAAGGCATCTTGACATACATGAATCCTTGGAACATAGTTGATTAGTACTTAAATGTAGCATATTATTATGCCTATTTAGGACTAATTGTACTTTGATGGAGTTCAATTAAGGATGTTTCAAGTTCTAAAGTGAACAAGGGCTCAAGGGCAACAAAAGTCACACTTGAATGTTGCACCAGCACATTAGGGATTGAAATTGGAGAGGAGTGGAACAAAGCAAGAACGTTCGAATGCCAACTCACGTTCGAACATCCATTTGAACTAAGACAAAATTAGCTTGCTGAGACATAGAGTGCTACAGCCAAGAACCAGGACCTTGAGGTACTTGAGTAACGCCAACTAACGTTCGAACATCCACTTGAGTTGATTGAAGGCCAGACTGATGAGACATGGTGTGTTGCAGCAAACAAAGAAGGAGGACTCTACTTGAGTACCACGTTTGAACGTCATTCAACGTTCGAATGTCCCTTGGAATCATTTGAAGAACAGAATTTTGCATAGAGTATGGAAATGAACTTCATAGAAGACCACTTGAGTGGAAAAGGTCAGGCCTCATCTGGCGTTCGAATGCTTATAAAGCAAGACCAGAAGACAATGTTCGAACGCCACTAAAGTAAAACAGAAGACAACGTTCGAAAGTCCTCCACAGACTGCCTACAGAGTAGTTGGTTTTCGTGGGCAACATACACTATTCACTCATCTTCTCTTGTCTTCGCCCCTCTTCTTCCTTGCCTATAAATACTCCTATGTTGGGAGCTTGAAGGGGGCAATTTTTCTCTTGTGGAGTAGGAATCCTTTTCTCTTATAAAGTAGAGTAGAGAGCTAGTTCTTGTACATTTCTTGTTTATGTTTTCATTTTGCACTTGTATCAACCATGACGGAGGCTTAGACTCCCCTTGTAGTTGAAGTCTTACATTTACTTGTGCTAAGTCTTTACATTCATGTTGTGACAACCATGATGGAGGCTTAGACTCCCTTTGTAGTTGTACTTGCTTTTATTTACAAGTATCAAGAGAGATAGCTCATCTTTTGGTTGTGGTAGAAACCCTCCAAAAGTAACTAGTTTTCTTCTACTTTCATTTGTTAGCTTATTTTACTTCCATTGCTTGAGCATGTTCTCTTAAAGGAGTGAAACTCTTCCACTTTTCTAGAGCTTTACCAAAGTCGTGAAGGGTGAAACGTGATTCACTCATTCTTCATTGAAGACCGGCTCCATGGATAGTATAGTTTCCCTTATAACTCCTCTACTTGGAGGGATGAGCATCACTCACTTTTCTAGCTTTACCAAAGCCATGAAGAGTGAGTAGTTCCTCATTCACTCTTTAGTAAGAGGTGGTGAATACATATTGATTATCTGAAAGCTATACTTGTGCATTTCCTTTATGCTTTAATGCTTTATCTACTTGTTTATTGAATGACTGAATGCATCTAGTAAAGCTAACGTATTTTGTATAACCATGAGTTCTTTCTATGACACGGATGACTCTTACATAGAAATACCTGTGGGTTCAAGGCAAGTACCCCTATTCGATCTTCATGAAAGCCTTTCAATCTTCACCATTATTATGCTTTATTAAAGAATGGAACATTAATGTCATGGTTGGATGCCTTGTAGAAATACTTGCTTGTTTGTAGACGGATTAAGTCTCGGCACAGGCAATTATTGTAAACTTCTAGAAAGACATCGGAACCATGTTCTTAATTCACACCGTCCACCTTTATCTTTCGATTAACTTGCTATTGACATGGGAGTTAATTGAGTTAAAAATCACAAGTATAATAAACCGGATGATTAACTACATGTTCTGATCCTCGAAATAAAGGGTGGTTGCTAATTTTGATAATTTATCTTATATTTTGTCTAGAAAAATCTCTTAGAAAGAATCTTATATTCTATCCAGGAAATCCCTCAACTTCAAAACTCTCAAGAAACTCCAGTTACTTGGTCTCTGGCACTGTTTTCTTCAAAACACTAATCATAATTCCCTGTGGATTTGACTCCAGACTTAACCGGATTATTACTATAGCTTGATCGCCTGCACTTGTGTGTACACATTTCGGATCAAGTCAATAGTGTGGGTTGAGCACTTGGTTCTAGGCATTACGAGGGTGTAGATCTTGTGGTGAAAAATAAAAAATTTGGCTAATGACAGTACTCGCAGGCTGACGGGGGCAGACCATGAAACGAGACATGGGTGGCATAGAGTTGCATGGGTGTGTCATCGATATTGAAAATGTATAGCATTGAGGGATTATGAGGTTGTAGCTTTTAAAAATTTACACTTGCACATGGCACGCCTTAAATATGTTCCTAGCATTAACATTTTGTCATACCAGCAGTTGAGCTGACCCATTCGTGAGATATCTTATTATAGATGAGGCTCCTGGTACTTGAGACTTGAGGAAGTCTAAAAGGATGGAGGGGAAAGAGACTTGAATGGATATTTGGCCCTTGAGCATATTTTATATGTATGGGCATAAGCCCAAATGACTTGTATTTAAATTTGAAAAAGTAATGGATTATAGACATTGGTTCATTTTAAAGTGTAAGGGTGTAAACACAATTGATATGAAAGATATCTTTACCTAATGAGCATCGTATGTGTATATTGAGACAACTAGATCTGTATGTTGAAAACAAAGGATGCATGTTTAATTTACATGGATTTTGGCCACCGAGTGAGGGTGGGATGTGATATAATTATGCATATGAAATATTGTGAATATTAGGTGGTAAAAAGGCTTGGAAAACAAAGGAGGTTATGTCAAAATTTATGAAAAATTAAAAGACTTGTTTAGTGTGTAAACCACCTTTAAATAGGTGGTAAGGATGTCAAAAGGGGGGATTTAGAAACCTTGAAGAAATAGGCTAAAAATTGAAGGAAAGTGGCTTGAAAAACTTTGGGAAAAAAATTGGAAAAACATGGGAATTGAATGAAAATTTAATTTATCCAACCAAATGACATTTCATTTACTTTTCTTCTTCCTTTTCACTCACTTCCTGGGTTTGTGGAAATTCGGGACGTGACATTGCAATATAATTCTGAAATGGCCAAATTAAAACTTTTTCCTTTTTCTTTAAAAGATAAAGCTAAATAGTGGCTTAATAATTTAGGAGCTAATTCTATCACAAATTGGTAAGCTTTGCAAGCTGAATTCTTTAAAAAGTGTTTTCTTGTGCATCATACTAATACCCTAAGACGTCAAATAATGAATTTTTCTATAAAAGAAGGTGAAACTTTTTGTCAATGTTAGAAAAAATTTAAAGATCTTCTCCAAGCCTGTCTACATCATGCATTTGGAAACTGGACTCTAGTTGGGTTTTTTTTATGATGCTCTTCTATCTGCA
>CAUOFW020003560.1:0-36401 GCA_963454935.2 Ilex paraguariensis | reverse complement strand
TCCCATAACATATGCTATGTCGTGCGTATGCATCCAAGCATTTCAAGCTCCTGCCATTGATGTTAGATGTCCAATGATCATTTTATAAAACCTTATGTCCTTTTGGTTAGGTAATTCATGGACATTACCCCAATAGTCTACCAAATCGACATGACATTTAAGAGCATCAGACCTCCAATTTTGATAATTGAGTGAACCAAGTAACCAGGCCTTGCATCCAAGGGAGAATCTATCCTTTTTTGCTATACCCGACATGTATTTTAAATGCAACCCGTGCAACTCAGTCGATCCTAGGCCCAACCTTTATAAGCCCACGTATTTACCCACAAAGGATGGTGTTTGATCAAAAACAGGCACACACCCGCACTCATGTTGAATATCTATGAATTCGATGTTATCCATGCATATGCAAATGTAATGTACAATTACATTTCATATCATTATATTTATCATATCTTAATGAACATAATAAACATGTTAATTTTCCACTACATTCCCGAGCATGTCACATGTGATATCAATCCAATTATCACGCTTGAATTCCTAAGAATTTTATCAAACACTTAGTAGGCAACATTATGTAAACCCATAATGAAAAAAGATGGAGATGCAAAGACATACCTTATGTTGCAACACTTATTTAGAACTAAAAAATAAAAAGCTCAAAAGGAAACACATAAATAAAAACAAACAAAAAATAATAAAATAAAATCTAAACTAAAACCTAACTATTAATATGCAATAGATTCATGTCAAGTGAATCAATCTAGCTTTAATTCTCAATTGTTCCCCTTAAAACCTTGCATTAATTGCTTGAACTTGTCAAATTTGTAACAACTTGGTTCTAGGTGATCAAGAGAAATGATAGAAATAACTATATGTCATTAACGGTTCAGAGCTCAGAGAGTCATATTGGTAATCCATAGCTCTAGAGTGTTCTTGTAGATGATCTAGAGATGGTTAAGGTGTTAGTAAGGTGTAGGAACATTACTGGCGAAGAGGGAACAAGCTGGAGTGCAAAAATGCTTGATGTTTTCCGTTGTTGTTTCCTAGTCTCCTAGCATCACCCTCAAATATGTTTATAGGGCTTATGTGTGCAAGGGAGTGTCACTCTCCCTCAGAATGATGTGGGAAATGGGGCAACGAAATAATGAAAAATGAAATGAACAAAATGTTTGGAATGAAATGTGTATGAACAAAAGTGCTCCCCAAGCGCAAGGAGTCTTTTGAGTGTCGTGTTTTACTTGGAAAAGTTTTCCAAGGTCATCTCCTCAGGGAAGGAAAGTTCAAGTATGTGAAAGTGATTTTGTGAAAAAGGAAAGTGTAAAATCTCGTAGTTGGTTTTGGTGAGTTTTGTTCTTAATGAAATGCAAGAAAACAAGTGTTGGCTAATCCAAAGAGGCATTCCAATGGGAAGGTCAATTCAACTCGAAACCTTCCTCCAATGATGCATAGATGAACAATTGATTCGTGAGAAGTTAGGTACGAGATGGTAAGGATCCAAGCATAAACCGTGACCAGGCCTACGGAATATCAAAGACTCACAACCTCTTCCACCCTCAACCCAGTCAAACCGAACCATCGTACACCGAGAGGAGGAAAGAAAATGAGTTGAAATGAAAAACTCAAGAGAAGTTCTCTCTTGAATTAGCCAACTAAAAATCTAGCTACTCATGAAAGCAAGAAGATAATACATAATGTAAAGAGACATAATGGAGAAATGAAGATTAGAACTTAAACTAATACAAGAAATCGTAAACTAAGAAGAATAATATTCAATACCCATTTTAAAGCAAGAAATGAAGAAAACTTAACATAACAATGGTGAAATGTAAAATGCAAGACTAAACTTGAAATGAACTTGAAATAAATGACATTAAGTTGCAAGGATTAAAGATTACAAAAGTATTAAAGCTTACTACAATAGAAATGGAGAAGAAAATGCAAAAATATAAATTTCTATTACACTATTCATCATTGGATTTTCTAAGCTTAGGTAGCCACCCTTCAAATGTGAGTGGAATGCTGAATATATGGAGAAAAACTCTGCATTTTCGTCGATGGAGGGTCCTCCTAGGTGTGTGATAAGCCTCCCATCCATAGGAGGCTGATTTGATGCATTGCACAGGCTAGGACAAGCCAAGCCTACAACCATCATGGCTGCCCCCTTCTCTCCCATCCTCATCAATGTCATTGCCTCCAAAGTCTTCTCCTAGGGTGTAGAGGACATGTAAATATGTAAGGGATGTCAGGGACAAGTGGAAGAATCAATGGTGGGACCCCCAAGCAAGTGGAGCATGAGTTGCAGGCGTTCTGGGCATTCTGCGCAAAACCTTCCGGAAGGTTGTCGATTCCAATAGGCAGAACCTTCCGGAAGGTCTTTTGGAAGGTGACAACTTAGGACCACTTTTAGTAAAATTGCCATAACCTTTGATCCAACCGTTGGATTGCGCTGATATTTTGACACAATACAGAAGACATCCAAATCCACAACTTTCAAGTTTTGCACTTTTTTTAATTCGAAGTGGATCATGGTTGAACATGGGAAAAATAGCAGTACTATGTCAAGACCTTGGAAAACCAGTGGGCTAAACTTTTCGGAAGGTTTTTATCCAAATTGTATTTTTCTTGGTTTCTTCACCTTCCAAGCCTCCCTATCCTCATTTAATGTGTCCATCTCTTCACCACACATTCACACTTAGTTGCAAAGCTCTAAAAGCCATCATTTATGCTATAATTACCTGCAACATCAAAATTTCCACATTATTCCTAACTTTAACTAATTCTAAATAATTAATATGCAAATTTAAGTTAAAAAGCATGAAATGAAGCCAATAACTATGCAATGTTTTGTGCTTATCACATATCCGAATGAGTCAGGGTTAGAGTATACTGGGGAGTGGTGGTGCAAGGATAGCATTTGGGGATCAAATTGGAGGTTGATAATCAATAATTTTATAATGGTTGATTTTAATATATTTGTAACTTTTTTAAATAAAAATATTTTAATTAATTTTTGAAGTTCAGCAAATTTTGGAAATTACAACAATGCCACTAGAAGCTTCCCAAATCTTCTCCAATGGCAAGGTGTCTGGTGGGGGTCTCTCATTTTTGCACGATCTAGACATACATGCTTTAAGGATGTGACTCAACTGTTTTGAAGTATAAGAAGGGGAGAAAATCAATTGAGAGAGAGAGAGAGAGAGAGAGCAAGCTTATTTTTGGTTTTCCATATAGTGATCTTTGAGCAATAAAAGGTATATAGGGAACCTAGTTTGGATGCTAGGGATCTAATGGTGTGGTTAAAATTTTGTTCATGCACTATAATCTCACAAATTTGACTTTCAAAGTTACGGGTATTAGGGTTTCATAAAGTGGATTTATGGAATTAAAGTTTTTTTATTTAATTGGTTTATGGGGTTTTGTTCTAGGGATGTTAGGGTGATGTTTGGTTTTGAGGCTTACAATGGCCAGAGGTGGTGGTGAAGCTTCGGCCTTATAAAGAATTTGATCTTCTTTGATTTGATGTTTAGGCTTCTAAGGAGGGTTCCCCTTAGCTAAAATGAACCTTAGGAATGCATTTATGGCCTTGAAAACAGATTCAGAAGTCGTTTAGGGGGTGAAAATTGGTGTTCTAGGTTTGCCCTACTTTGAAAACCTTATTTTGAGCTCACTGTGACCAAAATTTTGATGGCTTTTATGTTAATCTGAGGGGTTAAACCTATGTGACTTGACAGAGGGTCGTGTGATGAGTTTTTAGGTTCAAAAAATAAGGCAAAAGGTGTTCTATAGAGTAAGAAATAGGAAGTTTTAGTTGAGGGTTTGAGCTAGTTTGGTAGGAACCTATGGTTTGAGTCAACTAGAGAAAGGAAGAAGATGAAGTGGGGGTGGAGGACTAGTGGCTCCCGACTGTGTGAGATCATGTACAAGGTCCACTGGCCTAATTTTTGTAAAACCCAGTAAATTTAAACTTTTGTGAACAAGGGCAAAACGATAATTTTGCCGCTACATTACGGGTTGAAAACCTAAATTTTTCTAGATCTCGGATGATGAAATGGACCACACCGTTGGATTCGTCTCGCGAAATCTAGTTACCACGTCAAATTTTATCAAATTTTGAGATAGTTGGATTTTTTTCGTTTTACGAGGTAGTCGAGTCTCGGGTGACCCAAAAACGGGATTTCTAATAAAATTTCAAAAGTTAGAAAATAATTTAATTCAAATTAAAATAAAATTAATTTGAACTTGAACCGAAGTGAAATTAAATCGTTTCGGGACGAAAATGGACCCGAAAAAAAGAGGTTGTGTGGCACAATGTGAGCCAAGTAAATGGAAGGTATAAATAGGGGAAAAATCAGATTTTCCCCCATTCTTCAGCCGGTTTAATGTGAGAAAAGAGGAGAGGGAAACAAGAGAATTTCTCCACATTCTCTCTACAATCTAGGAAGCTACGGAGCTCAAATCCACAAAGGCCAAGAATTAAATTTGCTCCTCTCGTCGAGGGCTACACGAACACACCAAAAACAACGAGTTTTACCGAAGATCAAGGTACGAGATTTTTAAAAGTTTGGAAATTGGGCTAGAAATGGGTTCTAGGACCTTCCTACGGTCGTTCCTGACGCTTCAAGAGGTAAGGTTTCCCCTACTTTGGTTCACTTTCTTACCTAGGGTGTATTTGGTATGGGGTAAGGGTATGAAATAACCTAGGTCATTAACTATGGTTATGAAAATGAGGAAATGGGTATGGAGTTTGGCCTAGACCAATTCCTAGCTAAGTTTGGTATAAGGAATGTACTTGTGTGATTTCCTTGAAATGTGATATTTTGGGCATACTATATATTTATATTATGCTTTGTGAATGAGGTGGAAATTCGTGTGTGATAACATGAATTGTTGCCTTGAAGATGTTTGCCAAAATTCCTATGTGTGGATTAAGTTATTATGACATGATGATGTATAACATGCTTAGAAAATGTGTTGGAAAGAATTGTTAATATGTGCTCACTAATATATTGACATTGAAATGATTCATGGGATTTATATGCTTATGATATAAATTGCCATTGGATATGTGGATATATGGTTAAATTGCTCATTTGGCATCCATTGCATATTGGGCATACTATAGCATCGCATTCATGGGCTTAGGCATGAATGTGGGTATGTGTGGTGCATGATTTAATCAAACACCACATATGGTGGTTAATGGTGGGCTCGGGAAAGTGGAATTGAAGATTTCACTGAGTCGCATGGTTGCATGCATGGAAAACTGGGTCGAGGTAGCAAGAAGGGTTAGACTATCCCTCGGGTGAGAGGCCCGGTGATTGGATACGCACTCCGTTGGTATAAGAACCCAAGAAGTGTGTCGGTGTACGCGGAACCATTGGTGGAAATCTATAAATTTCGTGTTAGTTGGGTGCCTTTGGTAGAAGTCCATAAATATCCACCTCAAATAAAGACCTGGTAATTTTAAATAGTCATTTAGATGATTATATAAATGGCGGGAGCTAGAAGGGCTCAGTTTTTTATGCATTGACATTTGCGTGTGTTGAGGAGCCGGGGAAGACTCGGGGTTAAAATGCGGGAGTGAATCTCATTTTGTCCATGGCATGGCATGGTAAGTTCCATGGTAAATTCCAACATGGATTACATATTCTTGCACTGGAATGAATTTTGGTTGTGTTTTGTTGCATAATACATTTCATATGCACTTAGGTTGGGGGGTAGCCCTTGTAGGAAATACTCTGCTGGGTGTTGGCTCATCCTATACGGGAAATATTTCAGGTATGGGGCATATTCCGGTGGATGATACGCATTCAGGGCCTCGAGGGTGAAGAAAAGCCTGTTTGTGGCTTTTGGAAACAAGTTTTGTAAAAAAAAAAAAAAAAAATTGGTTCAATGTTGTTTTGACATGTAAATTATGTAAAGGCATGTAATAGAACTTGTATGGTTCATGTATAATGTAGAAAATGTTAGTATACATGTTTGGAATGGATTTGAGAAGGTTTGGGATAAATTGGAAATGAAAAACCGATGAAATATGAAATTCTAGACAAAACCTACCGGTTGCAGGCAATAACTACCGGTAGTTAACAGGTAGTATCTGTTCAGCAGACAATAACTACCGGTAGCTAACAGGTAGTACCTGTACTGTAGGCAATAACTATCGGTAGCTAACAGGTAGTACCTGTCTAGTAGGAGGAAGCTACCTGTAGCTTACAGGTAGAACTTCTACCGGTAGTTATAACAAACACCTACCGGTAACTCTTCCAAAAATCTGAAAAGTCTAAAATTGATTTGCTAACCTTTTGAACTTTATTTTCTTAAGTTTCAATGATACAAATGGACATTAAATAAGGTATATTGAGGCTCATTGAATCTTAATAGGATTAAATGAATTAAAGAAAATATTGGTCCTTGTATGGGATATAATCAGTGATACAGGAATGTGATCAGAGCATAGGCATACGGATTACCTAGGGCTTGATGGGCATTGGGTCTAGACCATTGCATGCATTGTATATTTCATCTTATGTGCTTACATTGTATTACATGATTTCATGCTATGTGATTATGTGAATGATATACATAGTAAAATGTATATGGAAAGGAACACTAAGGTTAGAAAACATAACCTTGGGGGTCGAAAAGGAAATGAATGGGATAGTTCAAGGTATAAATGTTTACTAGTGGATGGTATAGACTCTACTAGGGAAACAAGGAGAAAAATCTCAGTGTTTCAAGTTGGCCCCTATCATGGGATACTAAATAAATGCTCTATTACTATCTGGCATGTGTGTAGATGGCAACTAGAGGGAGGGAACATCGGGGTGGACGGAACAACCAACCACCATCGGCTTTTAACCAACAAGCCTTTGTGGAGGCTATTGGTACTGCGGTTGCTACCATTGCACAAGCTAGTGCTACAGCCGCTACTATTACATAGACTGGTGCAAGTGGAGGACAAGGAAGCTAAAGTAACCTCCAGAAGTTCAAGGCACACAATCCTCCGGTCTTCATGGAAGGGGCAAATCCTACGGTGGCTGACCATTGGTTCTGGCAAGTCGATAAGGTATTAAGGGCTATAGAGATCACCTCCGACGCCACGAAGATAACCTTAGCTACGTTTCAACTGGAGGGAGAATGCCAATTGTGGTGGGATTGGGTGAAGGACTCCAAGAACTTGGAGGCTATGACTTGGGTAGAGTTCAAGGAACTCTTTATGGGAAAGTATTTCCTGGCGACCGCAAGACATGCAAAGCCTTGGGAGTTCTTAGATTTGCGACAACGGACAATGTCAGTGATGGAATATGTGGCTAAGTTCACGGAATTAGCACATTTTGCCGATGATTATGTGACCACAAACTTGGCCAAGGTGAGAAAGTTCGAGGATGTTTTAAAATTCTCCATCCAGGGCAAAATTGTGGGGCTTCTTTTGCAAGACTTAGACTCGATGGTCACCATATCTATGACTACTGAGAGGGAGGTAGAGGATGCACGGAACATCCGAGAGGCAAGTGTGAAAGATAAGAAGAAGAAGGGTCAATCCTCTTCTTCTAACTCAGGAAAAAGGTAGAGAACTTCTACTCCTCAGGGACAAAGTCATGGTTATCAAGGCCAAGGTCAAGGTCAATCCTCCCAAGACGGGAGAAATTAGCGGACTATATATCAAGCAGGGTAGAGGACATATTTCCATTGCCACCAGCTGGAACACATGAAACGGGATTGCCCCTAGAGGCATGGATCCCAAGGCTATGATTCATCTCAATCACAGTTGTCGGTGGGGCAACCATAGATACAGTACACTCCTCACTACCCCCTATGGGCCAAGAAAGCCAGTACCAGTTTTAGGGAGCTGCACAGGCCCCTACTACTTCTCGTGGGAGAACTCCGTAATTAGGCCAGATGGCCCAGGGCATGGGTTGAGGCCGAGGTCAGGGTTCACAAGCCGGGACGTAGGGGCGTGTCTACGCCATGGTGCCACAGACTGAGCCGACAGATCCGTCAGTGATACAAGGTACATTCCTACTCTCTCGCTTATGGGCTAGAGTATTATTTGATTATGGTGCATCGCATTCTTTTATTGCTGCATCATATGTGAAGGACTTGAGCTTAGAGGTTGAGACCTTGGAAAATCCACTACATGTGAGTTCTGTCCATAGAGCTAGGGTGAGAGTTGATTAGATGTGTCGGGACTGTGAGTTAGAGATCTTAGGGATTCTACTCACCGTGGACCTTAGGGTCATGGACATGTTAGAGTTTGATGTGATCCCTGGGATGGATTGGTTGACGGCACATCCGGTCGTCATTGATTGTGATAGGAAAAGGATCACTGATTACATACCTGATGGTGAATGTTTCAAGTTCCAGGGGAAAAAACATGATGTTTTACCCCAAGCCGTGTATGAATCATGATGGCACGGATAATTGATGGGTTGACTTACAAGCCTTACCCTAGAGGACGAGGCGAGACAGGAGTTGGGTCTACCTCAGGTTGTATATGAGTATGAGAATATTTTTTTCGGACAAACTACCAGGACTACCTCCACATAGGGATGTAGACTTCAACATTGAGTTGCATCCCGGTATATCACCTATTTCTATTACTCCACATAGGATGACACCAGCCGAGTTGTAGGAACTCAAGGTCCAGTTGCAAGAATTATTGGACAAGGGCTTCATTAGACCGAGCACTTACCTCGAGGCATTCTGGTGCTATTTGGCAAGAAGAAAGATAAGACTCTTCGATTGTGTATCAACTATCGGCGGTTGAACTGAGTTACTATCAAAAATAGATACCCTTTGCCGAGGATTGATGACTTGTTTGATCAACTAAAAGGGGCAAGGGTCTACCCTAAAATAGATATTTGCACCGGTTACCATCAGTTAAGGGTTAGGGAGGAGGACATCCCTAAGACGGCATTCAGAACACGGTACAGGCATTTCAAATTCACAGTGATGCCATTCGGATTGACAAATGCCCCGGCGGCATTTATGGATCTCATGCATAGGGTGTTTCAACCCTACCTTGATCAGTTCGTCGTGGTCTTTGTTGACTACATATTGATCTACTCCAAGTCTAAGGTGGAGCATGAGGGTCGCTTGAGGGTTGTTCTCCAGACGTTGAGAGATCATCAGTTGTACGTCAAGTTCAGCAAATATGAATTTTGGCTTACTGAGGTCAAATTTTTGGGACATGCAGTGTCGACTTCAGGTGTATCTGTGGACCCGAAAAAGGTGGAAGCAGTTATGAATTAGGGGAGACCGAAGTCAGTCTTCGAGATACGTAGTTTCTTGGGATTGGCAAGATATTACCGGAGATTCATCAAGGACTTCACCAGATTAGCTGCTTCTATGACCAAGTTAACCCAAAAAGAGGTCAAGTTTGAGTGGAATGATGCGTGTGAGAAGGCATTCCAAGAGTTGAAGTGGAGACTTACTTATACTCCTATTTTGATAGTCCTAGAAAGGGAACAGAGATACACGGTGTATTGTGATGCCTCGAAGGACGGATTTGGATGCGTTTTGATGCAGTCCGGGAGGGTGATAGCTTATAGTTCACGGCAGTTAAAGAATCACGAGCAGAATTACCCCACGAATGACATGAAGTTAGCGGTCATTGTCTTTGCTTTGAAGGCTTGGCGCCACTACTTATACGGGGAACAGTTTGAGGTATTTTTGGACCGCAAAAGTCTAAAGTATATCTTCACACAACAGGACCTCAACATGAGGCAACGCAGGTGGATGGAGTTTCTTGAGGACTACGACTTCACCTTACATTACCATCCCGGTAAGGCAAATGTGGTGGCTGATGCACTCAGCCAGAAGTCATGAGGATTTTTGGCTAGTGTGACTTCCAAGGAGTGGCAGATGCTCGAGACTGTGGGACAATTCGGGCTACGATACATGGGTCAGGCTCAGGGTGTTTTAGAGAGCTTAGTGGCTACACCTACCCTACTGAGCAGCGTGATAAAGTCATAGGAGCTGGATGTGGAGTTATCATCCGTCAAGGACTGAGAACAGGCAGGTTTCGGTGACAAGGCCTGGACCATTCACTCGGATGGTGGTCTTTGATTTAGGGGGAGGATTGTGGTTCCCCAGTCGGTGGAGCTCAGAGTGGAGATTCTTAGGGAGTTCCATTGTTCCCGATTTGTTGTACATTCAGGTGGCACAAAGATGTACCATGATCTTCATCGCTAGTATTATTGGAGCGGGATGAAGAAAGATGTTGGAAATTTTGTTAGCCGACGTCTCACGTGTCAGTAGGTTAAGGCTGAGCACCAGAGACTAGTGAGATTACTCTAGCCTTTGGAGGTAGCCGAGTGGAAGTGGGAGCATGTCACGATAAATTTTGTGACTCACTTGCCACGGACATCGCGGGGACATGACGTGGTGTGGGTGATAGTAGACCGGCTTACCAAGTCAGCACATTTTCTGGCTGTGTGGGTGACCTTCACACTGGAGGAATTCTGCAAGTTGTACATATGGGAGATTATCCAGTTGCATGGGGTGCCCGTGTCCATAGTATCGGATCGAGATTCCATGTTCACGGCTCACATTTGGGAGAGTTTCCAGCGAACCATGGGGACACAGTTGATGATGAGCACTGCTTTTCATCCCCAGACGGACGGTCAATTTGAGAGGACTATCCAGACGTTAGAGGACATGCTACGGGTATGCATCCTAGATCTCAAGGGTAGTTGGGAAGATCACTTACCCTTGGTAGAGTTCGCCTACAACAATAGTTACCAGGCAAGCATACAGATGGCACCCTATGAGGCATTATATGGGAGGCCGTGTCGATCTCTGGTTTGTTGGATGAAGGTGGGAGGGAGACCCTCTACGGGTCTGGATTTGATCAAAGATACCTCGGAGAAGATGGACTTGATTCGGAAGCGTTTTTTGACGGCTCAGAGCCGATAGAAGAGCTACGCCGACAGACGATGGTGACCTCTAGAGTTTGAGATGGGAGATCACGTCTTCTTGAAGGTGATGCCTAAGAGAGGAGTGGTGAAGTTTGGTAAGCGGGAAAAGCTGTCGTCGAGGTATATCGGGCCCTTCGAGATACTTGAGAGGATTGGTACAGTTGCTTATCGGTTGGCATTACCGCCAAATCTATCGGGTTTTCATGCGGTATTCCATGTCTCTATGCTCCGAAAATACACCCCAGATCCGACTCATGTGGTGGGTTGGGGAGAACTTGTAGTTGATGCTGATGGAACCTTTGAGGAGGGACCGGTGAGCATCAAGGATAGCCAGGAGCAGGTTTTGCAAGGCAAGACCATGCGGCTAGTGAAGGTGTTGTGGCAGCACCGAGGAGTGGAGGAGGCAAAACGGGAGCGCGAGAACACTATTGGTACCAACTATCCCTTCTTATTTGAGGATGGAGGTACACTTTTATAGTCTTGTATTGTAGTATTGCATAACTATTGCATATGCATGCGGTTAAGTGTCTATGTGTGTATGTGTTTGAATTTCGGGGACGAAATTCTTTTAAGGGAGGAAGAATGTAAAACCCAGTAAATTTAAACTTTTGTAAATAAGAGCAAAACGGTAATTTTGCTGCTACAGTACAGGTTGAAAACCTGAATTTTTTTAGATCTCGGATGATGCAATGGACTTCACCGTTGCATTCGTCTCGCAAAATCTAGTTATCACGTCAAATTTCATCGAATTCCGAGATAGTCGAATTTTTTGCATTTTACGAGGCGATCGAGTCTCGGGTGACCCAAAAACGGGATTTCTAATAAAATTTTGAAAATTGTAAAATAATTTAAGGCAAATTAAAATAAAATTAATTTGAACTTGAACTGGAGCGAAATTAAATCGTTTCGGGACGAAAATGGACCCGAGAAAAAGACGTTGTGTGGCACAATGTGAGCCAAATAAATGGATGGTATAAATAGGGTGAAAAATCAGATTTTCCCCCATTATTCAACCGATTTAACGTGAGAAAAGAGGAGAGGGAAACAAGAGAAGTTCTCCACCTTCTCTCTATGATTTAGGAAGCTACGGAACTCAATTCCACATGGGCCAAGAATTAAAGTTGCTCCTCTTGTCAAGGGCTATGCGACCACACCAAAAACGACGGATTTTACCGAAGATCAAGGTATGGAATGTTTGGAAGTTTTGAATTTGGGCTAGAAGTGGGTTTTAGGGACTTCCTACGGTCGTTCCTTACACTTTAAGAGGTAGGGTTTCCCCTACTTTGGTTCACTTTCTTACCTAGGGTGTATTTGGAATGGGGTAAGGGTATGGAATAACCTAGGTCATTGACTATGGTTATGAAAATGAGGAAATGGGTATGGAGTTTGGCATAGACCAATTCCTAGCTAAGTTTGGTATAAGGAATGTACTTGTGTGATTTCCTTGAAATGTGATATTTTGGGCACACTATATGTTTATATTATGCTTTGTGAATAAGGTGGAAATTCGTGTGTGATAACATGAATTGTTGTCTTGAAGGTGTTTGCCAAAATGCCTATGTGTGGATTAAGTTGTTATGACATGATGATGTATAACATGCTTAGAAAATGTGTTGGAAAGAATTGTTAATATGTGCGGGAGTGAATCTCATTTCATTCATAGCATGACATGGTAAGTTCCATGGTAAATTCTAACATGGATTACATATTCTTACATTGGAATGGATTTTGGTTGTGTTTTGCTACATAATACATTGCATATACACTTAGGTTAGGGAGTAGCCCTTGTAGAAAACACTCTACTCGGCGTTGGCTCATCCTATACGGGAAATATTTCAGGTACGGGGCATATTCCGGTGGATGATACGCATTCACGGCCTCGAAGGTGAAGAAAAGCCGGTTTGTGGCGTTTGGAAACAAGTTTTGTAAAAAAAACTTTGGTTAAATGCTATTTTGACATGTAAATTATGTAAAGGCATGTAATAGAACTTGTATGGTTCATGTATAATGTAAAAAATGTTATTATACATGTTTGGGATGGATTTGAGAAGGTTTGGGATAAATTGAAAATGAAAAACCGATGAAATATGAAATTCTTGACAAAACCTACCGGTAGCAGGCAATAACTACTGGTAGTTAACAGGTAGTACCTGTCTAGCAGGCAATAACTACTGGTAGCTAACTAGTAGTACCTGTACAGTAGGCAATAACTACCAGTAGCTAACAGGTAGTACCTGTCCAGTAGGTGGAAGCTATCAGTAGCTTACAAGTAGAACTTCTACAGGTAGTTATAACAAACACCTACCGGTAGCTCTTCCAAAAATCTGAAAAGTCTAAAATTGTTTTGCTAACTTTTTGAACTTTATTTTTTTAAGTTCCAATTATACAAATGGACATTAAATGAGGTATATTGAGGCTCATTGAACCTTAATAGGATTAAATGAGTTAAAGGAAATACTGATCCTTGTATGGGATACAATCCGTGATACAGGGATGTGATAAACGTGATGTCGAACCATGTGACAATCACGAGTATTTTTGGGGGTTGACGGATGGTCAACGAGACCCCTGTTTTAGGGCCGTCACAATTTTTTAGGGATTTTGATCAAACCAATTTTAAAAACATTCTTGAATAGTTATTTAGAGTATGTGTATGAAATTTTACGAAAAAATAACATTGTTCTATTTTTGGCAGTTTCAAATCAAATAGGCAGCGTAAGATAGGGTTTCTCAATTCCAGAATAACCGATGATTTTTAAACTTGTTTCTAAATTATTAAATATGTTATTTAAGATCGCTTAACATATTTTGAAATATATGATTGAGTGTTTGAATATTGAATTGGGATGTGGACCCAGATTAGGGTTTAAGTGAGGTTTTACACAACTGCTCAAAATGATCGCATTGTTCGTATCGAATGAAACTCCGAGCATCCTTTCAAAAAAAAATTATAAGTGCACACAAGTTTGAGTGGTAGAGGTTTTACATTCCATGTTCAAGTCATAGTGGGTTTCTCACTGAGTTTGTAAGTACATGGGTTGCCCAGTTGGTCTTCGGACTTGGGTACCAAACTTTGAGGAGGGAGTATATCTTCCTCGGGGTGGAAGACCTACAAAAGGTTAGATCGTATGTTCGTATTGACCCTATGTAGTCTATTAGGTTGATTGTCTATTGGTGTAGTACTATACTTGAATTACTAAACTCTTATTTATTTATTTTTTTTACTTAAATGCTACTTATTCACAAGAAATGATGCTATTTCTCATCTATACATATCAAATGCTCATTTTGATTTTGCCCAATCATGTTGAGCTATGTATTTTCAAAATCACATGCTTTGAATTGAGTTATTCTACTAAGCTATTTATATTCACTCTACATTGTTTTCCCCTTTTAGATGTGTCAATCATGGGGAAGTTTGTAAATAGTTGAATATCTAGTTGCTTTCTATAGTTTAGGAGTGATTGTGTACGAATCCTGTAAATGATATTGGTTAAAATCTGATGTGTTGTATTAGTGATATAATATGTTAGACAAGTTGAATGTACTATGTCTAATCTATTTGAAATTCATTAGTTTGACTATGTTGGTTGGTCTACTATGTTATGCTAGATTACATTTAACACTATTGAATGCTTCTGCGAGTCGAAAAAACATACGTTGCATGCTTGGGAGGTCCAAGGTGTGACAAGGTGGTATCAGAGCAATGGTTAGGTCTTACATGGGTCATTATTACATTTACTTGTTTAATAGTTGTTGATTAACTTGGATTTTATAGGAAATGTCTTGCTAGGATGATATGTTCATGGACATCTAGGATTGGGGGGTTGGACAAGTGATTCAGACCTATGAGGACAATTTAGATAGGGTAGCTATGGGAGTACTGCATCAAAACATTTTGGAGTTGGCAAGTAATTGGGTATTTCTGCAGACTAGTGAGTAAAAAAAAGTTAGTGCATCAACAATAGATAGGCTTAATTAAGGTAGGAAAGCATGCTCTCAGTGTGGAAATAAATGCAAGATGTTATCAGATGATGCTTGGGGAGTTGATAAGGTGGAGAGTTGGTCGTGGCCACCCATCTAGGCTAGACTAGGTAGGCAGACTAGGAGAGATCGGTCACCTACTGCTAATTTGTGGGAGTCTAGGGATAGGGATAGGGATAGGAATGATAATTGTGCAGAGAAATTTGAGGAGGAGCCTGAAGAGAGAAATAAAGAGTGAAGCTAATGAGTGCTTTTGCATATATTGTATATCATAGGGTGGGGTTTGAACTAACTAAGGGGAGTACTCATGTGTATATGCATAAGGGTACTGCTTTGGGTTTTAATGTCTAATTGTTTTGTTGTATATAGAAATCTGATTTAGGATAAAAGTGTTAATTTTGTTTGCTATCTATGAATATTACATAGTTGTGTTACATAGCATGTTTACTGATTAATCTAGTGGCTAATTTCTACATTTGATGGCTATATAGTTAACTGAATGGTTTACTAATATTCGAGTTTGATAGATGGCAGTGATACTCAAAGAGATGGTACAATGGGATAATTTATATGAACACTGTAGGGTAGTGGGACAAGAAGAATATGCAAGAAGAATGCGAATTAGGCTGAATGTTGAGGCTTTATGGAGGGTCGTATGAGCAATTTGGAAAGTGGGCCAAAATTATCCGATGCTAAATCCAATGGAGCAATTCCAGATAGTTTAGCATAGGCTGGATGCTGAATTAGTAATAAACCACCAAACGAGTGAGATTGAAAGGGTGTGAGTGGTTTTGGGAGATCCGTTGGTGGTAGTGCAACAAGTACATAATAATTAAAATGATTGGATCCAAGCTGATCTAGCAGACAAGTGATGTAGGGAAGCGGGTAAAAACAAGGGTATAATGAATAAGAATGCAAGAATGAAACTAAACCGTTGATTTATGCACAAATGCCGGTTCAAAATCCTTCTCTAGGCCTGTTGATTCACGAAGAATAATAGTCCTAAAAGCTTCAATAAATTTGTTGATTCCTAAAAATACCAGAATAATTGGAAAAAAATGGGAAAACTCTCTCCATATATTAATTCATCCAAAAGTATTTTTCCCTAAGGCTTACAAGAGTGTATATAGTAGTACAAACCTTAAACCAAGTAAGAAACTAGAATCCTAAATTAATTAAGAAACCAAATAAAATAAAATCCTAACTAAAATAGAAAATATAAAATAAAATCTCTTAGAATTTCCTAATTGAATGAGATAGACCACATTCATAAAATACCAAAATTCGCGTCACCCAAATTGTATCATTCTTCTCAATTTGGACATAATTCTCCCTCGAATTTAGCTTCATTTGAACTTAGTATTTTGACCATCCCAAAGATTTAGCCAATCAAATACTTTGCAATAGGCCTCACGACTATTAAGAACATTCACACAAAACAATGCCATAGAAACAACCTCTCCCTCTAATACCCCAGTTAGAGCATCTCCAACCTTGACTCAAATGTAGACTCAAATTTAAATTTGAGTCAAAATGGCCTAAAAAACTTCTCCAACCTTGGACTCAAACCCATACCAAACCAAGACAAAACTTATTCTGGACCCAAATTGAAGCAAACTCAAATTCTATATCAAATTTCTAACGGTAACTTTTTAACCTATCGAAAACTAAAAGACTTCTTTAACTACTTGTTCTCTGTCTCTTCTTGCATTTCTCTATGACACTACTTCCATCGCTGACTACCACCGAAGCTTTCACAAATCATTTGACGGCTTGTAGGTAAGTTTTTTACTTTTCATCATCCATTTTCTTAATTTCTTGTATTTTTCAAAACCCTAATCTCACCCATCTTTCATACTATATAAACCCTAAGCTTACCCATCAAATTTTTCTTTTATTTTTTTGAGTTAAACATTATTGGTAGTACAATTTCAAACCACCGATTCTTCCTGAAATTTTAAGCCTTCAATACCCACAAATTTAGAAAATTTGTCATTTTATTTCTTCAATCTTCCATTTTTGTTAAAAAAAAATATGTTTTTGTATTCTTCAGACTATGCCCATGTTAACTATTTTTTTTCTTTATCTAGATTTATAAAAAATGATAAGGAATTAGAATAATCTTAGAATTCTGGGGTGGTTTCTTTATTTTCATATAGTATTATATACATATTCATTTTTTTTTAATTATCTATTTGTGGAGAGATGAAAGTTTCATTTATTTTATCAAATATTATGATTTGAATGACCCAAAAAAATGAGTTTTGGAATAATAAAAATTTTTTTTAAAGATTTGAGTATGCCCATTAAAGTACTCTATACCAAATCAAATTTTTTACTCAAATTTAAGTCTAAATTTGAGTCATGGTTGGAGATGCTCTTAGCACTTTCACAGTCTTGGATAATGTTCCCAGTATTACATCATATGCAAAGGCCACTTAAAGATCAGGATACTCCTAAAAATGGTGTAATATGTTTGAAAATCGAAAGAATCCAATTTCTCTATTAGGATCTAAAAAGTGTTGAATAGTGGAACAAGTAAAAGCCTCAAAATGAGTCATCCCAATGACATTCACATGTTCCTTCCACTTCTTGATCAACTTTACCATAAAATTTGACTTACTTGGGATTCAATGACTACTATGGCATCATCTACAACCTCATCAATTTTTGTATTTTGTTCATCATCAATAGACACCTCTTCACCAATGATGGCTTTTAAAAACTTGCAACTCAGTTGCTTCCTCCCTTAATGGTACATCATCTTCATGTAAGAAATCACTCAACTCTTTACAAACTCCATCACCTCCCAAATATTGTTCGTTTATTAGGACATCACAATTATATTCATAGTAATTAGTGATCATCATCAGAATAGTCATTGAATATTGACGATGAATCCCAATCAACTTGAAATTGCATAAAAGATGAATCACTAGGAAAAACTACATGTTCCTAGTTCATGTCAAAATATCAAATCTTCTCTGGGATTTCATTCACGTCCACTAGCTTGTAAGGCTCCTACCAGTAGCTCATTTCTAGCTTTTGTAAAATTCTTATAACTTTTGATCCCATTGTCCTATTGAGCTAAAATTTTGACACAAGATAGAGGACATTCATATCTACAACTTTCATGTTTGGTACTATTTCAGATTCAAAGTGATCGTGGTCAAAAATTCAAAATACCGGGGTGTTGCTGCAAAATAGTGCTTGTGCCAGTGCCAATATTCCAATGGGATTAGGTACTGGTACCTATGATACAAAGTACCACTACCTCCTTGATGTTTTTCACTTTTAAGCCTCCAAATTCTCATGTAATGTGGCCATCATTTACCCTTTAACTACCTATAACATCAAAATTTTCACATTATTCACAAATTCGACTAACTCTAAGTAATTAAATGCAAATAGAAGATCTCTCCAAAGGTGGATGGTGCCATCTTATCCTCTAACCTACCAAACCTCTGCAACAATGTTGTTCGAGAGGTGGATGATGGTTATGGTGCATCGGTAGTAGTAGCAAATGGCCCAGAGGAAATGCCATCCTCTTTGGACATAGTGGCACTCTTGCTTTTACTTTGGCGTCCAATGGGACCAAGTGGCCACAACAAATGATGATTTCTCTACTTGATTTTTTGCATCCAGGCACATGCTGGTCACCATATGGGGATAAGGTATGTTCGTCCCCGATTTTGTGGTGGCCACAAACTCTTGCATGACTGTCCATGTAAGAACCTGTCATAAAATCATAGACTAAAACCAACTTATCAACAGCTGGCTCCTTTTTTGACCCCTTTGGATGTACATTGTAATGTAAAATCTTGTTGCCTAGACGATGGTCCTCATTCAAATTCCCCATAGATACTTTCCCTGTGAAATTTTTTCCTTCCCTGTATGTCAAACTTGCATATTCAGCTAGACTCTTAATCTTGAACTCATAATGAGGGAAATCAACTTTATTTGGTGCAGGGTGAGTAGACTCCAACATCTCAGCCACAGTAGTTAGCATCCCATCAATGACCTTCCCCTGCATTGTGGTCGTGAGAAGATGTAGAAATCTATCAACCATGTTGAGTCCTTTATAGAGCTCCCTACACAATGCCAACCAATATCCCTTTACTTCCTTGAACCAAAATTGAAGCCCATTATTAGTGATATGTACGACCACACCAGAAAAGCCCAAGCCATATTGATCCACTTGCCTCTTGCAAGTCATCATCTTGGTGTCAATGGAGGAAAAGTGGTCAACCTTTGACCTCTTTTTTGAAGGCTCAACTGCAAGGGTTTGTAAGGCCATAGAAGGCCTCTTAGTGCAAGCAATAAAGTCAAACATAACCCCCATAATTGACAGCAAGGAGATGAAAAACCAAAACCATGAAACAGGCGAGAAAAATGTGACGTTTGACATACCTCTGTAAGCCATGGACCTAAAATTAAGCATGAAATTTTGAAATCCATGGGAGAGATCAATGTTCAAGCTAGGGGATAGAATGTTCGGATGTTCTATAGATGGAAGAGAGCGTTTAGAGTGAGAGGGAATATTGGTTTTTGAGAAAACTTATGGAATTTAAAAAAAAAAAAAAAACCCTTGTTTTTAAGCCTTAGACCCAACTCCAACTAGCAGTAGATACACAACCTAGTAGTAGCAAGACTCTATGTTCTAAACCTACTGGTAATAGATACACAACCTACTGGTAGGACTCCAGAACACATGAAAGTCCCTTATGTTTTACATCTTTTTCATTTTTTGCCTTTTTCTTCTAACAAACAAAAGTAAATCTAACCCTAGACTTAATGCTTGAGTTTTTATTCGTTGTATACCCTAATCTCTTAACATCATCCCATAATGTGTATGGATTATACGAATATGTGAGTGTCACTCTCCCTCATAATGATGCAAGAAATGGGGCAAACGTGTGTGTGTGTAATGAAAGTGTGTGTGTGTGCAAAAGTGCTCCCCAAGTGCAAAGAGAATTTTGAGTGTCATGTTTTACTTGAAATTAGTATGTCAAAAGGTGAACTATGTGAAGGTGATTTTGTGAAAAATGAAAAGTGTAAATTCTTTTGAGTTTGAGTTTTGGTGAGTGAAGATTGGCTATAGAAATCTAATGGAAACAAGTGTTGGCTAATCCGAAAAGGTCATCCCAATGGGAATGTCAAATCAAATCAAGACATTCTTCCAATAGTGCCTAGACGTTCGATTGATTCATAGGAAGTGAGGGACTAAAATGGAGGTGAGGATTTGAGCATTGCTTGATTGTTTTTTCATCGACCCTAATCTACACACTTCACTCTCAAATGTATATATAGCCTATGTGTGAAGGGGAGTATCACTCTTCCTCAGAATGATGTGAGAAATGGGGCTAACGGGTGTGAATGAACAAAATGTGTGTGTGCAAAATTACTTCCCAAGTGTAGAGAGAATCTTGCAATGTCATGTTTTACTTGGAATGGATATTTCAAGGTCATCTCCTCAGGGAAGGAAAATTCAAGTGTGTGAAGGTGATTTTGTGAAAATTTAAAAGTGTAAAAATCTTTGATGTTTGAGTTTTGGTTAATTGTGTTCTTGACGAAAATGAAATGGAACAAGTGTTGGCTAATCTAAAGAGGTCATTCCAATGGGAATGTCAAATCAACTCAAGACCTTCCTCCAATGGTGCCTAGATGTTTGATTGATTCGTAAGACATACGGGACTAAAATGAAGGTGAGGATTCAAGCATACCCCGTGAGAAGTCTATGGTGTATCAAGAACTCACAACCATGTCCACACTCAACCTAGTCAAACCAAATCATCGTACACTATGAGGATGAATGAAATGAGTTGAATGAGCACACCCAAGAGAAATTTTCCCTTGGATTAGCCAACTTAAAGCTTAGCTACTCATGTTTAGTGCAAGAACATAAATGAACGAGACATGGTGAAGAAATGAAGATTGGAAGATAAATTAATGCACAAAAACATAAAATACAAGAAAATGCATTTAAAACCCATTTCAAAAGCTAAAAATGAAAAAAACTCATACAACGATGGTAAAATCTTGAATGCATAGCTAAACTTGAAATACACTAGAAATAAATGACATTAAGTGCAATAAATGAAGATTACAAGAGTCTTACAACTTACTATAAGTGAAATGGGTAAGAAAATGCAAAAATCCAAACTTCTCTATGTAAAACTTCATCTTCTTTCTTGAGCTTTCTAAGCTTAGGTAGCCTCTCTCCTCAAAATTTTGTGTTAATGCTGAATATATGGTGTAAGACCTTTGCAATTTCATCCATAGAGGTCCCCCTAGGTTGACAGGTCTCCAATAGTCTAGCCTGCAACCCACCATGCCTCCTTTTTCTCTCACCTCCTCTCCCATCCTCAATCTTCCAAGCCTGACTTTAGGGTTTAGGAGGCGTGTATATACGTAGAATACGTTAGGGGGCAAGTGCGAGAATCATAAGTGGGACCCCCAAGCAAGTGGAGCATGAGTTGCAGGCTTTCTGACACTTCTAGGCAAAACCTACCGGTAGAACAATGAAACCTACCCGTAGGTTTTACTCTAGTAGCCAAAACCTACTGGTAGGTCTTCCGGAAGGTTGCCAGCTCTAGAACATTTTTTTTGGAATTGTCATAAATTTTTATTCAACCGTTGGATTGAGCTGAAAGTTTGGCACAATACAGGGGACATCCAAATCAACAACTTTTATGTTTTGTACTGTTTCAAATTCAAGGTGGATCATGGTCAAAAATGGGGAATACCAAGGTACTACAACCAAATGGTACGTGTATCAGTACCTATGTTACCAAGCACCAATACCTCATTGATTTCTTTCACTTTTAAGCCTCTAAATCCTCATGTAATGTGTTCATCTCTTAACCATTCATCCACACATAGTTGCAGGGTTCCAAAATCCATCATTTATGCTATAATTACCAGCAACCACAAGATTTCAACATTATTTATAAACTTGACTAACTCTAAGTAATTAAATGAAAATTTGGGTTAAAATGTATGTAATGAGGCCATTAAATATGCAATGTTACGTGCTCATCAAGCATGCCCCGTGACAAGTCTAAGGTGTGTCAAGAACTCACAACCTTGTCCATACTCATCCTAGTCAAACCAAACCGTCTTTCACTACAAGGAGGAATGAAGAAGAGTTGAGTTAGCATACCCAAGAGGAATTCTCCCTTGGATTAGCCAACTTAAAGCTTAGCTTCTCATTTCTAATGCAAGTACGTACATAAAGTAAAGAGACATTGTGAGGAACTGAAGATTGGAACTTAAATGAATGCAAGAAAAATTTAACTATGAAGTAGTGCATTGAATACCCATTTTAAAAACTTGAAATGGACAAAACTCAATACAACAATGGTAGAATCTAAAATGTGTAACTAATTGTGCACTAAAATAAATGACATTAAAGGCAATAAATGAAGCTTACAAGAGTATTCCATAAGATTACAAGTGAAAATGGGTAAAGGAAATGCATAAATCTAATTTCTCTCTCTAAAAACTATGTCTTCCTCCTAGAGATTCTCTCTCTATATCTCTACAATGCTGAATAAATTTCCAATAATGCTTGCATTTTCTTCCATGGAGGTCTTCTCTGGGGTGTGACAGACTTCCCATCAATGGGGTGCTGAGTTGATGGCTTGGGCAGGCTAGGACAAGCCTAGCCTGTAACTTCCCTAGCTTGGCTCTTCTCTCTCTTCCTCATTAATGCATTGGTCTCCAAAGTCCAAATTGAAGTGAAGGGAGGCTTGTATGTGTGTAAGAGATGTCAGGGGACAAGTGGAAGAAGCATAGATGGGACCACCAAGTGGTAGAGCTTGAGTTGCAGGCTGTCTGACATTTCTGGGCAAAACCTATCGGAAGGTCAATGCAAACCTTCCAGAAGGTTTGTGCACAAATAATTAAAATAGCAGTCCAACAGCAAAACCTTCTGGAAGGTTTTGGCATTGAATAAGTGGACTAATTGTAAGCCTTCCGGAAGGTTTATAGCCAAACCTTTCGCAAGGTTTTCATCCAATTCGCCTTTTTCTTGGTTTCTTCACCTTCCAATCCTTCCTTTAAACTATCCACTCATCTTCATTGACTTCAAACACTACGATATGAGCTTAAATCAAGTCATTTACATCTTTTCACCTACATTCAAATAAAAATTCATTACACGGTAGATTAACTGCATTTCTTTTCCAAATTCACAACAAAAGCAAGTATGAAAAGGTTATAACCATATAAAATATATGCAATATTTTATGCTAATCACACCCCCCCTAACTTGAGTTTTGCTAGTCGATAGCAAACTTCATTTCAAACCACAAGATATAAAACTATGACAAAATCCATTCATACAAGTAAACAACCACTGAAGGAATCCCCAAACACTGAGAAGTCATCTATAAAAACTTTCATGATCTTCTCCACTATATCGCTGAAAATCCCCATAACGCATCTTTGAAAAGTCTCAGGGGCATTACACAACCCAACTGGCATGCATCAATAGGCAAAGGTACCATAGGTGCATGTGAAGGTACCATACTGGCTGATCATTTGTTGAGGCTAACTTATGATACAAAGGAAGAATTCATGTCAATCAAAGAAACCTTTCCAGATGAGCAGTTATTTGCAGTAACATAAGTACTATGGTATGCTAATATAGCCAATTATTTAGCCACATGTACTATTCCTTTTCATTTTACCTAGACTGACAGAAATAAATTTTTGGAAGAGGTATGCAATTTCTTTTGGAAAAATCCGTATGTGTTTAAATGTTGTAAAGATCAAATAATAAGGCGTTGTGTACCCAATCAAGAAATCGGTCATGTTATTTCATTTTGCCATTCTAAAGCTTGCGGAGGGCATTTTTCTTCAAAGAAAACCGCTGCTAAAATTTTATAGTATGGATTTTATTGGTCCACTCTTTTCAAAGATGTACATTTTTTTTTCTAAATTGTGACAGATATCAAAGAATGGGGAATATTTCAAAAATAAACATAATGCCTTTAAACCCTATTTTAGTCATTGAAATTTTCAATTGTTGAGGCATATATTTTATGGGAACATTTCTCTCATCCTTTGGTTATCTGTACATTTTGGTTGTCATTGATTATGTTTCCAAATGGGTAGAGGCAATCCTGTGTCAGAATAATGATCACCACATAGTGATTAAGTTCTTAGAAGAAAATATTTTGTCCAGATTTAGAATTCCTAGAGTCATTATCAGTGATGGGTGCAATAAATTTTTTGAAAACCTCATGAAAAAATATGTGATTTCTCACAAGATATCCGCCTCTTTTCATCCCTAGACAAGTGGACAAGCCGTATTGGCCAATAAGGAGATAAAATATATTTTGGAAAAAAAGTAAATCCAGACCACAAGGATTGGTCTTTGAGACTAACTGATGCACTTTGGGCTTACTGTACTACATAAAAAACTATTTTGAGACTGACTGATGCGCTTTCAATTAAAACATGTGTTAAGGAAAAAGTAGAGTTTTCGAAATTCAACAATTGTGGTTCTTGAACACAAGATAGGTATCTAGTTGAAAACCACATGTTACTCAAAAATAAATCAAGAACGAATAGTAAGATAATCAAAAGAAATCAAGAACGAAAGATTATTTAGCATATAATAATCTAGAATATTTAAAACATACATAATATACCCTAAGTGTAAACCCCCACATGCTTATATTAATATAGTGATGTAATTTTTTTTAATTGTTATATATTTAATGACGTCAGAATGGACCACATAGATTTTAACAAGAAGAATAAATACTGGGCTGACAAATTGATTGTGTAGTTTAAGTTTCGAAGGCATTTAAGCTTGAGAAGGATGGTTAGGTAATTTTTTAAATATTTTTAGGTCAAAATAAAATTTCCATTGAATCCAGAAGGTTGAGGAACCATGGGAGAGGTAATATGGGGTGTATTAGAAGTTAGGAAGTATTTCGGAGTTTAAACACATTTTAGAAAGAATTCAGATAGAAAGGAATTTGACACTATCTTAGTATTTTATCCATAAATTTTTAATCCTAACTACTATTAACCTGATGTTTGTGTAGTAGAAACTAGACTTCAAGGACTACAAAAGTGTATTTCACAACAATTTCCTGAATCGACTTCTAAATAGGTCAAAATTGCTCTTGAAGTTGAGACAGAAAGTTGGTACCATCTGCATGCCCTTCCCTACCCTAAAATCTTATTTGTTATCCAAAACAGTGAATTTGCACCATTGGGATGCCTAAGTGTCGTCCAAACGCTACCCTAAAAATGACCTTGATTAATTTTAGTGTTTTTTTCCATTTTTCACCCTATAAATATCATAAGGACGTCCCTTTTGCTATTTTTCATCAGTTTTCAACCCTAGGCAACCTTAGAGAGCAAGAGAGAAGAAGAGAAACACATAATTGAAGGGAGATTGTCACATTGGAATAGATAAAAAACGCTAAGTTTAAACACAAACTGCAGAATCAAGGTAGGGGAATCTTCTCAAGTTCTTTCATTGAGACTTAGGGTATAATTATGTATGTTTTAAATATTCTAGATTATTATATGTTAAATAATCTTTCATTCTTGGTTTATTTTGATTAACATATTGTTTGTTCTTGATTCTTTTTTGAGTAACATATGGTTTTCAACAAGATACATGTCTTGTATCCAAGAAACATTGTTCTTGAATTTCCAAAACCCTAGTTTTTCAAAAATACATGTTCTACTGTGAAATTCATATAGATTCCTGATTTCTAAATTCCTATTCTTTATTAGATTATGTTTTCATATAATACTTGTTCTTGTTCCAACAAATTTTGATTTTTGGAAAAACCCTAGAATTTTGATATCGAAATTGAGATGGTTTTCTTGATATGATCTTTTGCATATTTTAATTCATTTATTACTTTAGTATATTGAGAATTGTACAATTGTGATACTTGAATTGTTAATTAAAATTGTGATTGGTTAAGATTGTGGTTGTTGAGAAAACTGTAGTTTCATCTCTTGTATGATTTGGGTGTGATGGACATGAATTGCCTTTGAGAGCCGTCGTAGAGTGTTAGAGGTTAGTCTATCCTAGTAGGGGTGACATGGTTGCCTAATACTTAGCTGCATTCACCCTAATCTCCGAACACGAACCCTCAAATGTATATAGCAACCACGGTGACTCCTGACTTCTTAGGGACTACTTGATGTAACACTCCATCAAGTAGTTGCTCCATGATGGTCTCAATGAAATTTACTTGATGCAACTATCATCCCCAGGCTGCCTTCCAATATGGAACATATTCAAATCCAAAGTCATATTCCCAAAGTTCAACTTCATAAATCTATTCCTGCAATTAATCAAGGCATTGGAGGTTGCAAGAAATTGTTGTCCCAATATAACACCGATTTGAGCAAACAGGTTGGCAACAAGACAAGTATCAAGAACAATAAAATCAACTAGAAAGTAAAATTTCTGCACTTGGATTAGAACATCCTCCACTATTCCTGAAGATATATGTGGCCTTAAGATGATCACAATCACAACCTATGGAGACAAATAAATGAGGAAGACAGGCAAGCAAAGATAAAAGTAAAGAGCTTTGATATGGTGGAGGTGGCTGACTCACCTCTCTAGGAATATTTGAGATGGGACATAGGAGAAAGAGGTGCCTTGGCACCTGATGAACCAACCTCATGGCATCTTTACACTTCTGTCAGCAAGCTAGAGTGTGATGGGTTTCAACTTCAATTCTCCTAATCCAAGCTGCACATATACAGAATAAGGAAGGAGGTTCATGGTTAACCCTAAATCTCCACATTTTAATATGCTTTTCAAGGGTTTAATTATATATAGTTTGCATTTTATTTGTAAATAAATAATAAGGAATTGAGAGAAAGGGAAGAATGTAACATTGACATGAAATGCATGTCAAAATAGACTTTTTCATGGCGGAAGGAAAGCTTCTAAAAGGAGGCATCATTCGAATGCCAGAGGAGGGGTTCGAATGCCCATCAAAACTCAAGAGAAAATTCTGAAAAAATTAGACAAGGTGCAATAATTGTGGGTAGCGTTTGAACGTTTGCCCCTAATGTTCGAACACCTCCTCTAAAGTCAGCGACATTCAAACAGGGGGCTCCTTAGCATTTAATGCCATGGCCAGCATTCAAACGCCCCAGCTAGGTTTCAAATGCCCTAACTAGGTTTCGAACACCTTTTCCAGATTGACGAGTGTTCATTTTTGCATTTTTGTGCTTTCCACTCGTATAAATTGTAACACCCCAAAACCCACCCTGGACGGCATTACAAACTAAAAATCATTCACATCATGAGAGCAACTAAATAATTCCATCATTAAAGAAATTCCATCCACTAACTATAATATTTACAATATTATCCCAGAAGAATAGGCTAACCATGGCCATTACATCCCAAAAGAATATGATTGACTATGATAATTACATCTGAAAAGAATCACTTATAAACTTGTAGCGGAATTACAAAAGGATTGAATTTACATAGTCTCAAAATAAATATCCTAGTCTAGAACAAAAGAGAATGTAATTCTAGACGTCCCCCCTAGGGATTCACGTTCCCTTCTATAGGAGCTTCCCAATGTGCTTGTTCATCTACTCCTAGCTCCTCCTCTAGCCCATAATTTAAAAAATATAGTTTGTAGGGGGTGAGCACTAAGCCCTGTAGCAACCTTCCTCCCAAACTCGAACAAGGTTTGGAAAACATGTAAAACAGTTCAGTCTCATTTTTCAAAATAGCATATATAACTTGAAATAAAATAGTGACAATTTATTCAATCTCAAGTGTACGTAATCGCAATAATTTAAATGAACAGTAAAACCAAGTTACAACATTTCCAACCATAACCATTTCCAACAAGTTCTTGTAGAGTCCCACACCTCCACAAGCTCTTGTTGGAAACCAATTCCAAACAACAACATTAATACCATGTTCTCATGTATGTTGGTTGTTTCCCATGAATCTATACATCGACTCTACCCCATTCATCCAATCATAACCACACAAACCACTTTTAGGAAGGGCGTATATTGTCTCCCACGGCATTGACGAATCCTTTCCAGGAAAGGCATACCCACCCTCAGCCTCGAACTTACGTGAACAATAGTGGTTGCTCTAACAAACAACAAACTACTACAAGTGTTAGGAAACCATCTCACCCCCGCTGGGATAGACTAACCTCTAACACTCTACGGCAGTGCCCGAATGCAATTCAAGTCCATCACAACAATTATACAAGAGATACAATTACAACCAAATTCTCAAATAAACACAATTCCATAAATCCCCAAATTTCACAATTTGTAATACAAGAGAACATTTTAAGAAAAATAAGCAAGAGATTATCACAACTTCATTTAATTACTCAACACCAAGCACTAAAGTTTCAAAGTCAAGAACAAAGGAAGAATCGAGACGAAAGTCCATCTCTTTTGAAAACTAGGGTTTGATATCAAGAAAATGAGATTTCATGGGTATTCAACTCTAACTTTATTTAAAACATGCTAATAATTTCAAAAGACCAAGAAAAGGTGATTTCATAGCAAATATATAAGATTTGGAGTCAAAGAATACATATATATTAGCCCTAGCATCAATGGACAAGAATGGAAGAAAACCCCCTACCTTGATGTTCTTGAAAAGACTAGGTTTTGATCTTCTTGAAGTTGAAACCCCCTTTGATCTTGTGTTTTTCTCTTCCTTTACTCCTCTCTAAGGTCTCCTTGGGTTTTGAGTGTTGAAATGGGGCTAAATGGGTTGTCCTTAAGTATTTATAGTGAAAGGAAAGCCGGCTATACGCAACTTAAAATTTTCAAATTTTTCGAAGACCTTCCGGAAGGTTGTTCGTCAACCTTCCAGAAGGTTTGCCTATTTGACTAACCATTTTCATTAACCTTTCGGAAGGTTGTCATCGACCTTCTGGAAGGTTTTTTCTACTGGACAATCATCTTCCTTAACCTTCAGGAAGGTTTGTCTTCTGGACAAACTTTTTCATCAACCTTCTAGAAGGTTTGTCATCGACCTTCCGGAAGATTTGCCTATTAGGCCAACTTTTCCAGAGACCTTCCGGAAGGTTTTGCCTACTGGTTAAATCTTTTACATAAACCTTCTGGAAGGTTTTTCATCGACCTTCAGGAAGGTTTTGTCTGTTTTTCTACAAAACCTTCCTTTTTTTATTTCCAATCCATTCCAAACCTTTCCAATTCCATCCCAAGCTTATTCAACATGCTTTTGTACATCTAACCTAGTTGTATAAGTTTTATTACAATGATTTCATATATTTGCAAGCTAAATTAAGTTTTAACTACTATTTCCCGAATTTTTCCATATTAATATTTCAAAAGAATTAATAACTTGCTATATAAACCTACACACATATATAAAGATAAAAGTGTGGGGTTTACATAAATACCCTACCATCTTGATGCAAAGGGATCATCTCTTTTGGAAGTGGAAATATCCCTCCAAAAATAAATCATTTTCTTATACTTTTAGTGTTAGTTTCATTAGCTTCCATTGTAAATCTTTCTCATTCACTTAGAGGAGTGAACTTCTCTCGCCTTTCTAGCTCTCTTGTGGTTTTGAAAAGTGGGTAATGTTTCACTCATTTTTTTTCGAAGATAAGCACAGCGTTTTGGTAATCTTTAACTTGTAATTCTAATTTCCTCTACTTGGAGAGATGTGATTTACTCACTTTTCTAGCTTACTCAAAGTCATGAAGAATGAGTAGTTTCTCAATCACTCTTTAGCAAGATGTGATGGACATGTAAATTATTGTTCAAAATTTATATTGGTGCACTTTATTTATGTTTCAGTTTTATCTTTCTATTATTTATTGAATGCTTGAATACATGTAGCAAAGCTAAAGTGCTTTGTATAATCATGGATCACCTATAGACAAGTTAAGTGTTGGCATAGGTAATTTCATTGATTCCTTACAAGTACCCATGCTAGTTCTTCATGACAATCTTTCAGTCTTCATTTATATTATGCTTTAACAAATGATGAGATAACTTAACAGTTGCTGGATGATTTGTAGAACTCCTTGCTTGTTTATAGATAGGTTAAGTGCTAGCATAAATTATCCTTGCAAAATCTCTACAAAGACATCAAAGTCATGCTCTGAATTCACACATTCCATCTTTATCCTCCAATTAACATGCTATTGACTTTGGGATTAATTCACTAATCGATAAAGTACAAATATAACAAACGGATGAAAAAGTGTGGAGCCCCTAAAATCGGGGGTCATTTATTTGCCGTTGACCATCCGTCAACCAGCGGAAAATACCCGTGATAGTCGCACAACTCGACTCTACATTAATAACATCTCCTTTACCTGGATTTTAACTCACACGTGAAACCCGTGTTCAATTTATTATTTGATTCAACTATAGTACAATATACCACAATTTATACTCCATTATAGTCCATCTATGTCCTTGGAACCCGAGAACCCATAACCCAAAAGCTTGGCAATGTAGTTTTAAAGTTTTCAAAATTTTGGAAGGAGTACCGGTACCCTCTCAAAGTACTGGTACTCGAAGCCTTCTAGACAATCAGTACCGGTACACTGTACCAGTACTCTCTGCCTTCTGGAAAATCAGTACCAGTACGTTGCACCGATACTCTTTGCCTTCTGAACCGGATAATACCGATACTGTCACATCGGTACCGGTACAGTTTTGTCATTGGACCCTGTGGTACCGATACTCAGTACCGGTACCCTCTACTCTATTTTGCCTATATTACCTGTTTTCCATTTCAATTCCATTCAAAACCATTCCAACAAACATCCCAAACATGTAAAATATAATTTTTCACATAAGACTTGATACATACAAGTTCTATTACAATTAATTCCATATGATTCACCAAATTTATACAAAATGGATTCAAGGTCACAAGTCGGCCTTTTCTTCATCTTGGAGGTCCCGAATGACAGTCTCCCCCAGTAAAAACCCCGTGCCTGAAATGTGTTCCCGTATAGTTTGAGCCACGCCCAGTAGAGTATTTCCTACTAAGACTATTTCCCAACCTAAGTACATATGAATGTGCATGCAACACTTTACCAACAACAACATCCCAACCAATAATATATTATTCAAGTTTGAAATCTTAGCAATTCATGCCATGAAGTGAGATGAAACTCAACCATTCAACCCCACCAGAGCCTTCCCTGGCTCCTTTTCCCCCATGAAATGCCATAGGTATAATAACCGGCTTTCCCAGCCCTGCCATTGGCAGTACTCACCCAATGACTCTTTAAAAATCTCTAGGTCTTTCTTGGAGTGGGAATTTATGGACTTACACCAACAGCGCCCAACCGACACGGAATTTATAGACTTCCATCAACGGTTCCGCGTACACCGACACACTTTATGGACTTTTATACCAACAGAATGAGTCTCCAATCATCAAGTCTCTCACCCGAGGGATATTCTAGCCCTTCTTGCTAACCCCGACCCAATTTTTTATTCATAACACCGTGCGACTTAGTCAAATTTTTGTTCCAACTATCCCGAGCCCACCATCATCCACCTATTTGGTGTTTGATACCAACCATGCACGCACACACCACACTCATGGCTATGGATGCGTTTCCCCCGCGCAAATACAATGTAATGCACCATTGCTATTTTCATGTCATGCCCATATGCAAAGAATGCCACATGAGCTAAATTAACCACATATAAACATATTCCATGGCAATTTACATCCAAAGCATATAATTACCAATCCCATCACAATGTCGATGTATTTATAAGCATAAATCAACATTTTTATATCCAACCATACATCCCAAGCATGTTATCACATAACATGTGCTAATAACACACTTAATTACCAAGGCATAAAATAATTACATAACATGCCCACATGATATCAAATTCCATGAATCACATTGTGTCAAATTCACATGCCCAATTCAAGGTAGAATTCACTCTACCAGATTTCAATACCCATTTCATTAAATCCACCACAATAGGCAAGTGATATAGTATCCTATCAACATACCCATTTCATATAAGCATTTTAGGTTGTAAATAAACCTATGTAGCAAGGAACCCTACCTCTTGAAGCGTAAACCCAGTTGGTAGAAGCCTTCAAGAGTCCCAATTTCACCCAAAATCCTTGATTTCTCCAAGCTTGATTTTGGAACTTCGATGAAACCTATCGTTTTTGGTGTGGTCGCGTAGCCCTTGGTGAGGAGAATGACTTTTGTTCTTGGCTCGAGCGGATTTAAGCACCCAATCTCCGTAGATCTTAGAGAGAAGGTGGAGCTTTTCCTCACTTTCCCTCTCTTTCTCTTAAAGTTGAAGACCGGATGAAGAATGGGGTAAAAAATCAGATTTTTCCCCTTGTTTATAGTCTTAGAATACTTGGCCCACAACGCGCCACACGGCCCTTTTTTTTTCGGGTCCATTTTCACCCCGAAACGATTAAATTTCATCCTAGTTCAAGTTCAAAGTAATATTATTTTAATTTGCCTTAAATTATTTTCCAACTTTTGAATTTTTTTATTAAAATCCCATTTTTGGGTCACCCGAGACTCGACCGCCTCGTAAAACGTAAAAAATCTGACTACAACTTGACCGCCTACACTTGGGTGTACACATTGTGCATCAAGTCAAATTGTTGGCGTTCTTGCAGGGGAACTAATGATTTTTTTAAAGTAAAAAGTGAAAATACATTTATTTGTTGTGTATATACTTTCGTTTTTATGTATATAATTTTTCTTTTTTTGTTTGAGGATGATCCTCTCTTTCCAAATTTTCCAAAAGAATTAGTTGGGTCTATAAATCAATCTGAACCTTCTTCACCTCAATCATTAGCATACTCCTTTGATAATAGCATGGCCAATATTGAGAGAAAAGGAAAAATTCCTTATGTTCAAACTCTAAGGGAGTATTTGCATCCCACACGGAATAGTGTCCTCTCTTGTTTTATGTTTCCTGCAAATGCACCCAACTTCAATATGAGATTGGGTACAATGCAGTTGTTACCTCAATCTCATGGACTCAAATCAAAAATCCATATTTACATATTAAATAATTCGATGAGGTATATGGGACATTCCAAGAAAATTTTGAACTAGCAAGGTTGAAAATTTTTCCTTTTTCTTTAAAGGACAAAGCTAAATAATGGCTAAATTCTTTAAAATCTCATTCAATACCAAATTGGGAAGCATTACAAAATGAGTTTTTCCCTTTACACCATACCGATGCACTTAAAAGGAAAATCATGAACTTTTCAGTTAAAGAGGGAGATACATTTTACCAATTTTAGAAGAGATTCAAGGTTCTTCTCCAAGTTTGCCCACACCATGCATTTGAGAGGTGGAATTTGGTATGGTTTTTCTATGATTCTCTCCCCACTCAACTACATCAATTTGTTAAGATGATGGCTCAAGTAGAGTTCATGGAAAAAATCTAGATGAGGCATTTGAATTTTTTGATACCATATCCCAAAGCTCCCAAATGTGGGACGCAACCTCTCCTACCACTTTCGAAGTCGAACCATCCACTTTCCAAGGGGGAAAATATGTTTTAAAAGAAGATGATGACCTTAGGGCCAAAATGACTACCTTATCTTGAAAGCTTATAGCAGTCGAGAGAAAGAAGGTAAACAAAGTTGTTGTTGGACCAATCACAGAACAAGTGTGTGGGGTATGTGCTTTATTGGGACACACTACTGGGGAGTGCCTTACTATTCTAACATTTAAGGAAGTTTTGTTGGAACAAACCAATGTGATCTCCAATTTTAACAAGCCCTATTCCAACCCTTATTCTAAGACCAACAATTCAGGGTGATAGAATCACCCAAATTTTTGTTGCAGGAACACACAGCAACCTCCCGTAAATCCACAACAAGAGTCATAACCACCACCGCCAACTTGAGGATCCCCTACTTATCAACCATACCAACCGCCACACAAAAGAAGTCCTGAGGACACACTAAACCAGTCAAAACCAAATGAACTACAATAATCATTCCACTTATGCTTTTAAATTCATGTCTAGAAGTTGATCCAGTCAATGACCACACAAAAAAATAGCAAGTTTCTTGCCCGACTTAAACAATCATAGGGTCAATACTGGGTGGGTAACTTTTTGGCCATGGAATCTCCACAAGAGCATGTTCAAGCCATCACCACTCTTAGAAGTTGTAAATTCATTGACAAATTCATCAAACCATCACCACTCACTAACACTACACCAGTGGTGCAACCAGCACGAGTTTCTCAAGATGAGACTAAGTCTAGGGAAGATAAGGAGCCATGACCATTATGTCACATTCCTGCTCCTTTTTTCCTAAAAACTCAAGAAAACACAGAAGTTGAACAATGATTAACCCTAAATAATGCACTATTGAATTAGGTTATTAGGTTAAATATGTTAGTGAAATGAGTTAAAACAACTGAGTTAAGTGAAATTAGGGTTAATGCATTAAATTTGACATTTTGCGGGGTTTTGTGTAGAATTACGCAAAGATAGGAGGATGGAACTATACAAGCTCAATTAGGCAGAGGAGGCAAGTGCAAATATCAAAAAAAATACAACAAGCATGAAAGGAAGAAAATCTAGAGAAATAGCACTGTCCGGACAATGGTGATAGCGTCCGGACGGTGGCTAAACTGCCTCAACTTCCTACTGTCCTCCCATTGGTCCAATAATGTAGCAACTCACCTGATTGACCAATTCCAAATTCTGCTGCCTCAAGTGCCCCTTCTAGCTTTTATAAATAGCCATCTCAGCTTTATTTTCATTGTTGTTCACCAAAGAATGGAGGGAAGGTCGAGATCAGTTAGAGTTTTATTAGAAAAATAGTCAGAGATAGTCAAAGAGGGAGAGAAACAGTATAGCGAAGCCTTGCCAAACCACTTCTAGCCAACTTTCATTTCTTCTACATTTATGTTATTCCTTTTTACTTGGAGGGATGAGACTCTCCCACTTTTTGTGCCCTAACCAGTAATAAGAGTGGTGGTGTTTTAGCTATTTCTCAGGCAAAGATTGTCTTGGTTTTTCTTTTGTTTGTAATGAAAATATATTGCACCTCTTGCTCATCTATAGCAATGGGGCGTGAGTAGTCCACTTATACCCTTCAGTGAAGGGTGAACACATGTACGATATTGTTTAAGTTATGGAAATGTCGATGTTCTATCTATGCTTTAATGTTATATATACCTCTCTTATTGATGGATGATTACATTTATAATATGCTCATGGTTATTAACACCAAGCAGTACTTAATGCTATATACCATAGTATCTCCACTAATTATGTACTTCATGCATGATACAGTGACGTATGTGATTGGGCTTTATGTAATAGTTGATATATTGGTTATAAATGGGCTAACTCAAGGCATAGTCAATGTTTTTGATTCAATGCATAAACCAGAATCTCGTCATCGCTGAATCATCAACTTTTCAATTGAATAACTATAGTATTCCTCCTGAATGGCTTGCCTTCTGGTTCACTAGGGTTGTTTAACTGATGCATTGTACAAAAATGCCGATTGAATAATTTGAGTAAAGTTTTGCTACTTATATTAAAGGAAAGAACAAACATAATGTAAAGAAACATGGTAGTGAAATGGAAACAGGGAACTTGTATTGATTCAAGAAAAGGTTAAAACTACAAGAGTAAAGTCATTCACACCCAAAATACAAAGCTTGAAGAGAAAATCCCAAATGTAGAAATGAAAATACAAAACACTTAACTAAGCTTGATTACAACTTGAATAAAAGAGATTAGAGTGAAGAGGGAAGAGAGGGAAAGATTACAAGTAAATAAAGCTTACTACAATGAAAATGGTGAAGGAAATGTGAAAACCCAACTTTCTCTCTCAAAAACTTCCTCTTCTACCTTGGAGCTTCTCTCTCTCAAGCATGCCAATCTGAACAATGGCGTAAGAGACTCTTTAATTTTTACCATCCTCTCTCCCTTAGCATGTGTGAACTAAATTGGAATGATTGCAGAGAGGGTGGGACACAAGCAAAAATAGTCCAAGCATGCTCCTCCCACGCTTTCTCAACCACTCCTCTTCTCTCTCTTACTTCTCCCCTCTCTCTTACTTTAAATCTGAATTTAGGAGTTAGGAGAGCATCATGGGGGTCAAACATGTTTAGGGTATAGTTTAGAGGACAAGAGGTGGGCCCCCAGAGTAGGTGGAGTCATGTGAACAGGTGTTTGGCAGATTTGGGCCAAACCTACTGGTAGAACGTAGAAAACCTATTGGTAGGTTTTTTCCATTAAGCTTTTCTACCTTTAGGTTTTTTCCTAACAGAGGTAGAATATTTCCATGAGCATTTTCTATAGGTAGGTTTTGAATCTTCTACCGGTAGGTTTTGAATGACTTCTACCAATAGGTCTTGGCTACTTTCTACTGGTAGGTTTTGTCCTGCTTTGGATTTCCTTGGTTCCTTGAGTTCCCAAGTCGTCCAGTAAGCAGTCCCTTCATCCCCATTGACTTTG
>CAUOFW020003559.1:0-36431 GCA_963454935.2 Ilex paraguariensis | reverse complement strand
TTTTCTCATGCTTCCAAAGATAGTATTTCCTTGTTATTATGAAGATCAATTGCTACATGGGTTCCACATGTGAAATACTATTTGCACCTCTTTTGTCTGAACCGGTCATGATTCAGTGGGAATACACAGGGGAACCTGCACGAAGTGGTTCAGAATTTAGAGATGCTAGAAGTCCTAGTTTCAGCAAGAGCTCAACATCTGAATACAGTCCTGCCAAAATGTTGCTAAATGGGGTAGGGTGGTCAATACCGCAGTCGCAAGGAAATAGAGGTGCCAAAAACTTGATGCCTCAAAAACAAATATACAATCAACACAAATAATCTAGTTGAGAGGCATGTAACAACCTCAACTTTTGCAAAGCATGAACCTTGGTATTGGTTCCCCAGCACAGCAGCTAGCTGGGAAGGGCCTGAGTTTCTGGTCGACCTGGAAATATAAAGGAGGAACTTCCATGGAAAATCAGATCATCTATTATACACTCTGTCCGTGCACATCATGGAGCACTAAGGTCTTTTGCTGTTTGCCGAGATGAGTGCACGGTCTTCTCAGCCGGAGTCGGTCCAGGATTCAGGGGAACTGTTCAGAAGTGGGAATTGTCAAGAATTGATTGTCTATCTGGATACTATGGCCATGATGAGGTTTGTTCTTCTATCCCGTAAATTAATTGGATCGTCTGTATTACTATTTGCAGCAATCGTACTGTTGAGTTTAGAAAAGCCTGCTCCATTTTTTTGCTTAATTTTTCATGCTTGCTGATATAAAATATTTGCATTGCGCAAATATGCAAACAGAAACAATTTCTTATGTTGCTTTAATTTTCAATGTAGAGATCTCTATGCTCCAAACACATACTCTGCAAAATTGAAATTTATTAATGCCTGTGTTGCAGTGCATATAATGCCACCTTTCTTTTTGGCCTGTTTTGGTTATTAAATTTGTTCCTTGTACTGTAATCGAGGAGTTCAATATTGTGCTGTAAGGCTTCCTTGTAATTAAAAGATTGAGTAAGCAATTGCTTTGTATGATGCTTCCTTATACATTGGGTTTGGCAGAAAATTTTACAAAAAAACAGCAACTTGGTTATATAAACTTCGGACCAAAAACAAAAAATGTAAAACTTATAATATAGACGATGCAAATGCTCTTTTGACTTGTCATGGGTGAATACAAAAGAATGATATCAAATTAGTGGAGTACATGAATGCTTTTGCCTCCACTAGCAACCGTAAAGCAATCCCTTCTTTCCTTCTACTGCTGTAGGCCAAACTTATCATTTTCCAAATTACGTATTATTTAACAGCTAATCTGTTATTTAACAATATACTACTTTTACTGAATATTTAATTTGAGTAGATATGGATTATTCTTGTTGATACCTGATTGTCTTTCGATGTATTTGCACACGGTAATGTTTAGTTACAATAGCTATCAACTGATTTTTTGTATGCATGGCATTTAATTGGTTGTGCATGCTTTGAAAGAACTTTCAGTCCTTTATATGTCAGACTGATGCTCTGCTATCTTTCTATGGATACTAGTTCTAATGATTGATTTATGTTTATTGATTCCATCTTCAGGTTGTTAATGAAATTTGCGTACTACCATCCTCCGAAAGGGTAGCTTCTTGTGATGGAACAGTACATGTTTGGAATAGTCAAACGGGGAGACTGATATCTGTATTTACTGAATTTTCTGCAAATTCTGCACATCTTACAAGCCCTTTAGCTTCTGCACCAAAGATGAATTTTGATCAAGCTCATATACTCAATTTCAATCCACTATCAAGTGGAATAATGACTACTGCATTTGATGGAAGTTTGTACACTAGTATGCATTGCTTGGAATCCACTGATATGCTTGTAGTGGGCACCGGAAATGGTTCTCTCAGGTAACCTTCTCTTCCCGACGTTAAATTTGCATTCCCAACTGATGCAGCTAAGAAAATGTTTTTGTGTAGTTTAGTTTCCTAAATGCCTTTCCTCCTCGCAGATTCATTGACTTCAACAAAGGTCAAAAGCTTCATCTATGGAGGAGTGAATCTGTTGAATCCAGTTTCCCGTCCCTTATATCTTCTATATGCTCTTCTGGTTTTGACAAAATGCAAGCCAATGGAACTGCAGCTTTTCCATCTTGGATTGCCGCTGGACTAAGTTCTGGTAATTGCAGGTTGCTTGATATGAGGAGTGGAAATATTATTGCCTCCTGGCAGGCACATGATGGTTATGTGACGAAGGTGTGTTTAAAATTGTCAGAAACAATTGGTTGTGATATAAATAGGATTTTATTCATCACTCTGTGCTTGCAGTTGGCTGCACCAGAGGATCATTTGCTAGTTTCCAGCTCTCTTGACAGGACACTAAGAATTTGGGACTTGAGAAGGTAATGCCCTATTTATGGTCCATTCTATTAATATTCTCAATGTACTTTAAAAATAGGATAAATTATGGATTACTACCTTGTGGTTTGACCACTAGCATTTTAAAAATTTTTGTTTCTTGACTAAGATTTCTTCCCAAGGTTAAAATATTTGTCTCTTGACTAAGGTAAATCTGATTGAAGTGGATTCTTTACAATCTGCAAATGGTTTTTGTAGTTGAACTGTTCTGAACTTCTGATCATTATTCTTACAGTGTTGTCTCCTTATAGTTGTTAACTTTTCCCTGATATAGTAGCTTCTTCAACCATGAAATTTCTTTTGTCTAACAGTGATGGAATTGGAAAAAAGCATCATAACTGGTTATGGTTAATGGAAGTTGCATTGGCAAGCTTCATAGATTTTCTCTACCATCTGATTGCTGGCTCATCAAGCCTTAACTTTCCTGCTCATATTCATATTTGCAGGAATTGGACATCACAACCCATTGTTGTCAGAGGGCACAACGATAGTGTATCCAGTTTCTCTGTTTGGGGACAAGATTTGATCTCAATATCCAAAAATAAGATTGGGCTTTCTTCTTTATCTAGATCGGTTGATGAGGTATGTAGCAATTGTTCTTGTGTCCTTGTTTACTGCACAGATGCACTACTTCCATTGCAAAATTACAAAACTGTTGGTGAGTGCTGCATATACAGCTCTGATAACAACAAAACTAGGTCTAGGTGCATATATCTGATTGTTTGTGATGTCTTATCTACTCGTCTCCATAAAAAGAGCAGATCATTCTGCACGAATAAGGTCTCCTAGCTAGATAGGTCCTATTATCAATTACAGTCGATAGTATGGCTGAGTTAGGACACTTGCATTGGTGCTTCTCTCGTTCCAGTTGCAAAAATGTTGAGATGACGATGATTCTGGAGTTATATTTGATGTTTTTATTCTAGTTTTCATGGGTTCTACACATTAATACGAGAAATCAAATGTTTTTGTTTTGGCATATAACTTGCAACTTCCTGAAATGCTAATATCAATCTTTGCAAAGAAGAAATTAGATGATATTTTCACACAATTCGTGTCACAAGATCTGTGACGCAACCTCCAAATGCTCTATGTTTTGGACAGACACAAACAAATGCTTGCCCCTACGTAACTAGAGCCCCGTAGGTCCACCACTCCTATATAAGGCTAGGTTTCAACAACCATTCATTGGTAAGGCCCCACATGTAGCATTCCTGATGGCAGCTATCCTGACCTAGCCATCCATAGTTGTCAGCCTCCCTTATCCTACAACCCTCGCTGAAATTCAATTCAATGAAAGGTAGACCCTATAGAAGTAAGCCTGAGCCAGCTCTCATTACCATCCCTCTTGAACCTATCCCAACACCTATTCCCATTACCACGCCTCCATAGAACCCTCAGAACCACGTACCGGCCAGCATCACTATCCATAAACCTCACCTATTGTTATCTCAACCCCACCCTTTTATATAAGTAAGGGAAGGTAAGGCTTTCAAAGTGTGATAGAGTGGTTTTGTTATTCATGGGAAAGAGGGAGTGATTATGTGAGGTAAAGGAGCATAAAGCCACAGGCTAGCTGTTAGTTTTGAAATCACTGTTCATTTTTATTTGCTATCGTTCTTGTGTATTTAGATGCATTGATGTAATGTGGCAGGATGGGAAGCATTGCGTCACACCCCAGCATCTCTACATGGCTGATCATGAATCAAGGAACTTGTCTGTGTTATCGAGCATAACTATTTTGCCTTTCTCACGACTGTTTCTTGTTGGTACAGAAGATGGTTTTTTGAAAATCTGTTGTTAGATTGGTATCTGATAGTCGTATATGTGGTTATTGTTGTAAAAATGGTTTCTACTTTCGACCCAGTGCAACTCATATATGGGGCTTCTTGTTTCATTGTACATTATGAATGTATATTTGAACGTGAATCCATTCTTGTTAATTGGCGATTTATGTGATTTACCTTTCGGGATGCATATGATGTAGGGGGTATTGAAAGGTGGGATTTGTTTGTGTCTGGAACCGCTCATGGATTCCAAAGCTGACACGCCGGAGTTGGAAGCCCTTTTTTTTTGATTTGTGCTGTGCAAGTTGACATGATTGAACACTAGTTACCATTCACTAGACATACATTAATGGAATTAGATATGTCGATATCGCATGGTTTTTGTCACGTTTATGTGCTTTGGGTTCTCTAATATATTAGAATTTTCAGGTATGAATATTCAGATTCCATTTTAACAGTAACAAGTCTTGAGACGTTTGAAACAATAAATCATTATTCGCTACAAGAAGTAGACAACGGGTGTTTGAAACAAGAATGAACAAATTTAAGTTTTGAGATGTTGTCAGACAAAATAAAAAGAGAGAAAGATCGAGAGAGAGGAAGAGAAACATGTAGGGATGGAAGATGATTGCTATGGAAGTCGAAGAAACGAGGGACCCCACCCCTCTCGGTCGATGTTGCAGTCTTGCAGACTCTTCCCTTGTCATTGAAATGGAAAAATCTATCTACTACTTTAAAAACAGAGGCATGTAGAACTTGCTTTTTTGAAAAAGAAGAGCTCAGATCTCATGGCATTGCATCTCAACAGGAGGTTATAGATGAATCCTAAAACTTCACCATTGAATCACCCAGATTAATGAGCTTTTTCATTAAGCATCTCCCATTGCTGTAAGCATTCATGTTAATCGAAGCAAAAGATGCTCTGATTCTCACAACTCAAACTAATAACAGATATCGACAAGCGAAATTACCATGGATAGATGCGTTGTTAAACCGTTTGTTTATCGTGCGTCACTCCTTTTTATGGCATTCTTGGCACCTTCTATGGAGGAAGAGGTATCTCAACAAAGGAGCAGATGAATTAATCCCCACATATTTCTTTGGTGGCTTGCTGCCATTTGTTTCATGGCTTTCCAACATCTATTTTTCATGCTTGCCTTGGTCTATTCAGGGCTGTTCTCTTTGCTGCAAGTTTCAGCTGCAGTATCCCTAGAACCGATGCTGGCTTCTATAAATCGTTGAGGGGTGATGGTGAAGTCATGCAAACACAAGATCTCCAGGTTGAAGGGGCTTGCTTGATCATGGTGCCTATTGGGGAATATTCTTGCTGTGCAGCTTGTGCCACCATGTTGCTTTAGCGCCATGCCTATTGTTTACAGCCCCAACCAAATTGCGGCTTGGGATTCATTGCGGAGAACTATAAGTTTTTTAAATACTACGATTGTTGCCGTGGAATGGATATATATTATAGTCTCCTCCAATGGTTGCATCATTTTTTTCCCCATCTTTCTTTTTAGCAAAAACACTCTGACATGTGCTTTCAAATGGTTTCACTGCGGCAGACAAGACAACGTAAACAAACAGCAAAAACATTGATTTCTTAGCTCAACCTTTTAAGCAAGCAATATTCTCTCGGAATCATAAATTATGTAGAGAATTGATTTCTAGTAATTGATTCCTTCCACGAATTGTTTGTACCACAAAGGAAGTAGAGAATGGATTCTTGTTCCTTGGACAAACAAACAATCCACCTTTTTAAGAAAAGTATAACTCCTTTAAGAGCTTTGGAATTAAAGCTTTATTTATTTCATCCATAAAAAGCATGTTAGCCAATCTGATTGTTTCATTGTTTTAATCTATTCTAGGCGGGCCGCACTTTCCTATTCCCATGGCAGCAATCTCTCGCGACCAAGATGGTACATACGGGCTCCTCTATCCCTCTGCTGTATAAAGTATACTCTTGAAAGCTTTTATTACATTTGGATGAAGAACTAGTACTAGAGCATGCATGTGTTGTTTTCTCATGAAATCATTTCTATGGAATCAAACCATTACATTTATTACAAGAACTTTGTTATGGTGAGCAGAGCAAACTAATCTACGTGTTTTCTAATGCCCCTCTAGTTTTAACCCAGTATATATTATGCTTTAAATACAATTGAGTGGAAATAGTTATGCATAGTTTATGTATGTGAATAGTCCATACATGACTGCGACGTGCATGATTTCCAGAGTTCCTGTGAGTACAATTCTAAAAATTATATATTTGAGTCTCCTCCAATGGTTGCATCATTTTTTTCCCCATCTTTCTTTTTAGCAAAAACGCTCTGACATGTGCTTTCAAATGGTTTCACTGCGGCAGACAAGACAATGTAAACAAACAGCAACAACATTGATTTCTTAGCTCAACCTTTTAAGCAAGCAATATTCTCTCTGAATCATAAATTATGTAGAGAATTGATTTTTAGTAACTGATTCCTTCCACGAATTGTTTGTACCACCAAGGAAGTAGAGAATGGATTCTTGTTCCTTGGACAAACAAACAATCCACCTTTTTAAGAAAAGTATAACTCCTTTAAGAGCTTTGGAATTAAAGCTTTATTTATTTCATCCATAAAAAGCATGTTAGCCAATCTGATTGTTTCATTGTTTTAATCTATTCTAGGCGGGCCGCACTTTCCTATTCCCAGGGCAACAATCTGTCGCGACCAAGATGGTACATACGGGCTCCTCTATCCCTCTGCTGTATAAAGTATATTCTTGAAAGCTTTTATTACATTTGGATGAAGAACTAGTACTAGAGCATGCATGTGTTGTTTTCTCATGAAATCATTTCTATGGAATCAAACCATTACATTTATTACAAGAACTTTGTTATGGTGAGCAGAGCAAGCTAATCTACGTGTTTTCTAATGCCCCTCTAGTTTTAACCCAGTATATATTATGCTTTAAATACAATTGAGTGGAAATAGTTATGCATAGTTTATGTATGTGAATAGTCCATACATGACTGCGACGTGCATGATTTCCAGAGTTCCTGTGAGTACAATTCTAAAAATTATATATTTGAGTCTCCTCCAATGGTTGCATCATTTTTTTCCCCATCTTTCTTTTTAGCAAAAACGCTCTGACATGTGCTTTCAAATGGTTTCACTGCGGCAGACAAGACAATGTAAACAAACAGCAACAACATTGATTTCTTAGCTCAACCTTTTAAGCAAGCAATATTCTCTCTGAATCATAAATTATGTAGAGAATTGATTTTTAGTAACTGATTCCTTCCACGAATTGTTTGTACCACCAAGGAAGTAGAGAATGGATTCTTGTTCCTTGGACAAACAAACAATCCACCTTTTTAAGAAAAGTATAACTCCTTTAAGAGCTTTGGAATTAAAGCTTTATTTATTTCATCCATAAAAAGCATGTTAGCCAATCTGATTGTTTCATTGTTTTAATCTATTCTAGGCGGGCCGCACTTTCCTATTCCCAGGGCAACAATCTGTCGCGACCAAGATGGTACATACGGGCTCCTCTATCCCTCTGCTGTATAAAGTATATTCTTGAAAGCTTTTATTACATTTGGATGAAGAACTAGTACTAGAGCATGCATGTGTTGTTTTCTCATGAAATCATTTCTATGGAATCAAACCATTACATTTATTACAAGAACTTTGTTATGGTGAGCAGAGCAAGCTAATCTACGTGTTTTCTAATGCCCCTCTAGTTTTAACCCAGTATATATTATGCTTTAAATACAATTGAGTGGAAATAGTTATGCATAGTTTATGTATGTGAATAGTCCATACATGACTGCGACGTGCATGATTTCCAGAGTTCCTGTGAGTACAATTCTAAAAATTATATATTTGAGTCTCCTCCAATGGTTGCATCATTTTTTTCCCCATCTTTCTTTTTAGCAAAAACGCTCTGACATGTGCTTTCAAATGGTTTCACTGCGGCAAACAAGACAATGTAAACAAACAGCAACAACATTGATTTCTTAGCTCAACCTTTTAATCAAGCAATATTCTCTCTGAATCATAAATTATGTAGAGAATTGATTTCTAGTAACTGATTCCTTCCACGAATTGTTTGTACCACCAAGGAAGTAGAGAATAGATTCTTGTTCCTTGGACAAACAAACAATCTACCTTTTTAAGAAAAGTATAACTCCTTTAAGAGCTTTGGAATTAAAGTTTTATTTATTTCATCCATAAAAAGCATGTTAGCCAATCTGATTGTTTCATTGTTTTAATCTATTCTAGGCGGGCGGTACATTCCTACCTACCTTAGCAACCCTATTCCCATGGCAGCAATCTCTGGCGACCAAGATGGTACATATGGGCTCCTCTATCCCTCTGCTGTATAAAGTATATTCTTGAAAGCTTTTATTACATTTGGATGAAGAACTAGTACTAGAGCATGCATGTGTTGTTTTCTCATGAAATCATTTCTATGGAATCAAACCATTACATTTATTACAAGAACTTTGTTATGGTGAGCAGAGCAAGCTAATCTACGTGTTTTCTAATGCCCTTCTAGTTTTAACCCAGTATATATTATGCTTTAAATACAATTGAGTGGAAATAGTTATGCATAGTTTATGTATGTGAATAGTCCATACATGACTGCGACGTGCATGATTTCCAGAGTTCCTGTGAGTACAATTCTAATACCAAATGCTACACCCTCATTTTGAATTTTAATGTTTTATGTTATCAATATGATCATTCGCATCACCATCCTCATTATCATAATTGCTATCGCAGGAGTTCTCAAGTCGGTTTCAGACACACCACCTACTCATTTCACCCTCAAAATTCAATTATTTTCATTACTAACAAAGAACAACATTGAGAGATACACTTCAGGTGATTTCGAAGCTGCAGGTTATAAATGGTACTCTCTCTCCCTCCCTCTCCCTCTCTGTGTGTATTGTATTTACGTTGATTGTATCTCTTTGTCATTCCTTTATTTTTGATGTAGTTGCGACAATAGTTCAGTATAGTGGCTATAATCACCTTTTGATTGCAAATTGCTGTTTTATCAGTTTTCGGATGTTGTTTTATTTGCTGCATGCAGGAAGTTGGTTCTTTACCCAAATGGAAACAAGAACAAAAATATTAAAGATCACATCTCTTTTTACTTGATGATATCGGAAGTTAGTTCATTGCATCCTGGTTGGGAGGTGCATGCTGCTTTTCGACTGTTTTTGCTTGATCAGAACAAAGACAACTACTTAACACTTCAAGGTGTCATCTCCAATTCAGCAATAGTGTTACAGTTTTGTATTGCCTCTTTTTCTATCTTTGTACTAGTTGCATTGTTCTCATGACTCACTACCAGATTTCATCACGCTAGTAAAACGTCACAGTTTCATGCTTCAGTCTAAACTATCAAGTTGCCTTTTTCATAATACACTCCCATAAAATGTGATATTGGTAATCATGTGGTTAACTTGCTTAGATACAAGAAGAAAGGGAAGACGCTTTTATGGAATGAAGCTGGAATGGGGTTTTGATCGGTTCATCCCTCTTACTACATTTTCCAATCCTGATAATGGGTATCTTGTCAACGATACTTGTGTCTTTGGAGCAGAGGTCTTTGTCTGTCAGGAGAAAAAAAAGGCTAAAGAAGAGTCATTATTGATGATGAAGGACGCTATTAAGTACAAGCACACTTGGAAAATTGAGAAATTTTTAAAGTTAGACAAAGGGTGTGAAGACTCTGACACATTCAATGCTGGAGATCAAAAATGGTAATGCAGTAATGAATTTCTTCCCAGATATAATCTAGACAAAATCTCAAGAATTATATATTTTCTTTTTTATTTTACATGTTAATGATGAAAGATTTTGCCCCAAATTTTAAACCATCCCATTTACAGAGTCTTCAGTTAAACTGCATCATACATATTAACAACAACATTGAATCATTTGCTACATGATATTTTTGTTGTTGCTGGTTGTTGCAGGAAGATACAACTATATCCAAAGGGAAAAAGCAGTGGCATAGGAACTCATATATCTCTGTATCTGGCTTTGGCTGATCCCACAGCCCTTCCTCCTGGCTCCAAAATATTTGCAGAGTTCATATTGCGTATACTAGACCAAACGCACAGCAATCATGACTTCGGAAAAGGTAAATATAGGCTGATCTTATGACTCACAGGTTAGGCAGTATAAAAACTGTCTTGGCTCAATGCTTTCCTAAATCTTAGGATTGGAAAATGATCCACTTATATATCAACATGCTCATATAATAAGCTTGCCAATTTCTGTGTTCTTGCAGCGACTTACTGGTTCAGTGCATCAAACCAACAATGTGGTTGGCCTCGATTCATTTCACTCAGTTATTTCAATTCATCTTTCAACGGCTTTCTGGTAAAAGACAGTAGCTGGGTGGAAGCAGAAGTCATTGTCCATGGGGTGGCTAATGCACAGTAAGAAGTGCTTTATTGTGTCAAATTTGTGGGTGTATATAAATAATTGCACATTGGCACATAATAGATAGCACAATGTATATGTATCTTGTGACTGAATGGTTATGGGTGTTTTACAAATAGTTCAATGAAAGTACTCTATAGAACATTCTAATCATCATATGCTTGACTAATATTTTATCAATTTTTTGTGTGTGAATAAAAGTGATAAGATTTGATCCCGCCAACTACGTAGATAGGTCCTTTTCTTTGTAATTGTGGGTATCACTGCAAACTCCCTTTTGGTATATGGATCTTGACAACCCCCAGAAAACTGAGTAGGCTGACATCTTCAAATAGTAAAGATACCTGTAAAAGATGCAAGCTGGAAGTTATTTTGCCAAACTTGAACTGAACCTTATGATATAGCATTGTCTTAATTGACCTGCAATGAATTGGTTCTTCTAAAGGTACAAAGGCAATAAATAAAATCTTCCAAAATGATCGTCCTGCCCAATAAACAGAAAGCAAAGAACGATGACGACTTTGAAGGCAAATGACACGACAATATACAAATATTGTTAAGATTCGTAAGGTATAATCTACAATATAACAGTTACATTTGGATCAAATCTTTTCAAAAGATTGCTAGAGGACAAACAAAATGAAAAAAAAAAGGGAGGGGTTCTCACACGATCCATAAATGGTGCTATAACCTCTACATATGGAATTTTTTTGGCTTGGATTGCTGCCAGCAGAATCACCACAAAAAAAGCTAATCCTTTCTTCATGTGTAGCATGCGAGCCTCACCTGTATGCTAAGGAGATGTCCCATCAGATTTTGGCCTTGTGTACCCCAGATTGATTAACTTCTGCACCAACTTTTTCTCCGCATCTGCCTGAAAGCCCCAATGAAAAATTAGGGGGAAGTATGGATCAAAAGCTAGGAACTAGAACCAACAGGCTTAATCATCTGGTAAACTATATGAGGAGAGAGAGAGAGAGAGAGAGAGAGAGATTAAACCTCAAGCATGGGGCTATTCTTTGGAATGTTACAAGCCACTATTACGTTAAGACCAGTCTTCAATGCTGTGAAAAAAGGTTGCTTATCAGCCCGCGGATCTGAAGAAATACTCCGAAATGATTCATTGCGAATTGAGAATTTACCTAATCGACGAGCAATACCAGATCCGGTATTATCAGAAGCCCCTCCAAGTAGGGACGTAACACTCACTGTGTTGTTCTGGCCACCACCAAATAGTAAGATAAACTTAGCATTTGCATCATGGAATATGAGTCAAAATAAATTGTATGTTGCGTTATAAAATGAGATCTTGTGATTGCAATTGGCCAAAATTAATTCAACATTTGATTTAATCTTCCAAAATGCTATTTCCAAGGCCTGAATTCCAAGCTGCCAAGTGCAGCATTAGATCAATTTTGACAAGGTCTTCCATTCCACTTCAGCCGATTCCATGCTTCTAAACGCAGCCAAAAAGGCAATTCTAAAGAGCTAAAAATTGTAAACTTACAGGTCGTGTAGGTGCAGCAGCATATAGATGTCCAAATTTGGCAGAATTGCAACCGATCCATGCATATATCTGCACATACAGAAGAAGATGAAAGGTTATAGAGTCTCCATATCAACTGTGAGATACACTATCAAGTAGAAAGCTAACATACAAAGGAAAATTAACAAAAATAACAGTAGTCTGTCCACAATGATTATCCACTGTATGTACTTGGCTTACACCTCCTTTTATCTTTTCAGGAATGCTGTAGTTGTATTTTAATTTTCTTCTTTTGCTGGTTAGGGGCTTTTAATTTTACTATTGTGTCCTCCGATGAAACAAAAAAAGTTGGTTATCAATTACAATAAAGTTATGATTATCATACAAATTTCTAATTGTTAGTCATGGTATAAGGATGTCCATGCTCCTCAGAATATCAACTCCCTTGCCTTTTTTTTTCAAAAGCAATATCCAAGTGCTTTGCATTTTAGTCAAATTGGGGTTCAGCTCAAGTGCCGGGATTGGGTGCAGCAGGGGTTGGCACAAGTCGAATATTCACTCCAGTGGGCAGACGCTGTGCTGTGCATTTCTCTAATTATTTACTCTCTTTTCCAGAGTAGAAAACTTACAGCAAACAACTAAAGAGGACAATCAAAAGCTTTTCAAATTTGATCAACAATATATATGAAGAAATCATTCAACCCCCAAAAGGAGGGTAGACTTGGGTCTAGGCTTTGCCTGGTACGTGGCTGCGGTGGGAACCAGGAGAGGAGGACAGCAACTATAACCTTACCTGCTTGTGAAGACGAATGATCTGAAAGTGGAGGGTGCCGTTGTCGGAGACCTCAGAGAAGCAAGTGATGTGCACACCACAATCGATGTACCCACAAACTCTGTTGTTGTTGTGATTAATCTGGGACTGGGAACTTCCAGTTGATGGTGTCTCCTCCTCTGCAATTCTCAAACCATCTGGGATCGATTCCATTCCAATAGCAGCAGCAGCAGCATTCAACCCTCCTCCTCCTGTTTCCATTTCATACACTCTGACACTAACAATTATATGTTGTTTGTTGTTTGTCAGACTGTTATGATGGTATGAGAATTCATTCCTTCCTACTGATTTGTACTAGGCTAGGGAGAGGGCTTTTAGTGTCATTGAGAATACTCTGGGGTTTTACCTTCTTTACCTTTATGGATATACTAGCACTAACTCGTGACTTTCACTGTGTAACACAAAAAATTGAGCACTGGTCATGCAATATGACGATTACAATTGAAGATCGTACCCATAAAAATGAAATCAATCCCATTTAATTCGATTTTGGCTAAATTTTTCTGATAAAAATTCAAATCAAACTTCACAGCAATTCAATACTGTGAATCTGTGATACAGCCATATGTAAAAATTGGCATTATATAATTTGAAAAGAAACCAACCAATTTAACCTAAACCTCTCAGTCGATGCTCAAAAAAAAATGAAGACAACTCAATGAATAATTCACGTCAAATTTATACTGTTGAAAAGTCTCGGCATTTATACTATCGAAAAGTCTCAATCTTCACGTCAAATAAAATATTTATCATTTCACAAATTTTACAAATACAATGTGGGGTAATCTTGGTTCAAGGTTTTACTCACTGTTAAGGTGCTTGTTGAAGAACATAAGAATTCAACCAAATTGGGCATGTCATTGAACACCTAAAAGGAAATATTATATCCTGTCAGAATATAAGCAATAAATTTCATGAGAAAGAAATCTAGTTTAAAACCATACATGAACAACAGAGAATTATTTGAATATCACTGCAAGCCTCAAACTACAATATGTAAAGTACCCAATAACTCCAAAGGTGAAAAGTGAAGTTCTCAGATGAAGTCCTCTCCTTCCACAATGGTATTCCCACACCCAAACGTCCCAGTTCCAATAATGTTTGAAGCCTAAAACACCACAAAAACCCTCAATTGATAAGGAACTAAATAGCATTAGAACTACAATTCACAATTCACAGAGTGCTGCTCCATAGATTGTGAAGTTTCGTGTGTAAATGACATAGACTAAGAGTGTCGTGAGAAAATATAACGCAATAAGTAGTATCGCAAGCAATTCTAAGATTTCAACAAATGAACCTCCAGTCTATTCAATAATAAGAACGCTTATTCCAAAGCTATAAAATCGAAGCTGCTAATCATTGAGAAATTGCTTATATGAATTTTCTTTGAAGCAAAACATCAAACTTGGGCATAATATATTGAAATGCAGTATAACTCTAATTGAAGCAGCTACAATACTATCTCACACAGCCCCATACTAAAGTTCAACTAAACACTTCCAAAAAACCACAACCCACAGCCCTTGCCCCTCACTTCCCCCACTCAACGCAACCCTACACAACCTCCTTACCCCATCTCCCCAACCCAAAACAGATCCACCCCCCCGGACGCAGCGCAGCCACTTCCTCCCCCATCTCCCTAACCCAGAACAGATCCCCTCGGCGCGACGCAGCCCCGTTCCCCACACTACGGGCCCTCCCTAGCTCATCCATTCCTAGATCCGCTTAGATCTCTATCTCACCCACTTACATAGTAGATCTCCCAACTTAGATCTCTACAAAGCGAGGGTTGGGTGGGGTTTTGGCGGTTTATAAATTTTTATTGTTGCATTAGAACAAACGAATTTTGCCGTTATTTTTTGGGGATTTCTCCGTGTGATTGGGCTTGCAGTGGAGGGGTGGGTGGGGAATTGGGCAGAGGTGGGGTGGGACAGGGTGTGTGTGTGTGCGTGTGTGTCGACTTACACGGGAAGGTGAGAGAGGGGGGTGACTGGTGGGAGCTTGCGACAGAGAAAGAAAGAGGTAGAAGAGAGAGAGAAAGAGAGATGGAGGGATACATACCTGGTTGCTAGCCGGATAGTCTGTGTCGCTGGTCGAGTCTTTCAGGCATGTGTGCGTGTGTCGCAGCTCGGCGGGTAGAGAGAGAATGCAGGCGAAGTGAGGGAGTCTTGTAAGGCATTTTTACTCCTTAAATTATACCAAATTTAATATAATGATGAAGTTTTTTTGTGTAGCGATAAATTTAATTTGGTGTATATATTTAATATAATTATGCCATAATATTAAATAATTTAACTCTTTAATTTATATTAATAACTGAATAATAAATTAGGTTAATGTTGTAATTTTGTACAATTGTTTAGTGTACCTATTTAGTTTTATTAGAACATATGAGTAATTATTTGGTGTAATATAAAATAATTATAATTAATTAGTGTAATTGACTAATATAATTATATTGTTGTAATATTAATATATGAAGAAATAAAAAGAGAGAATAAGAAAATAACGAGAGAGAGAGAATGAGAGTGAAAAGAAATATGAGAGAAAGATAAAAAAATTAAATCAAATTTTTACGTATTTTAAACCAGAACCAGGGGTTTTCGAGCCTGCTGCGTACGATTAGCCAGCCTTGCGGCGGCAAAAGGATAACGTGGCGAAGCGGATTGTGGGTCATGGACTACAGTCCTGTTTCCCCGCTTTAATGTTGAGAATGAGAATGTAGGGATTGTTGTCTTTGGTAGTGATACTGCTATTAAAGAAGAAGATCTTGTCAAGCGCACTGGGACAGAGGGGCTAGTTTCCATAGACCAGTGAGTAGGGTTGACTCGATTTTGACCAATGACCCGAGGTAATGCGGAGTGATTCTATTCACGATTCTACCCGAGTTAAGCCTTTCAATAACCAATGTAAGAGAAAGAACCAATGTAAGAGAAACAGAGAGAAATAGATAAATAAAAAATATGGAAGGGAGTAATGGAGAGAGAATAATGGAATAATAAATAACATTTTTAGTCTTTTTTTTTTTAAAATACACTTAAAACTAAATAAATTTTCTTAATATAGTTTAATTTAAATAAATTAAAATTTTTGTACCAACTTTCAAATCCCACCATTTACAAATGGTAAATTCCAAGTTCAATGGTATGGGCCCAAGATGGGAGGCCTCATGTTTACTGGTCTTCGGTCCTCTCTATGAAATGAGACAGAGGACGCCCGCTTCCATCTATCAGAATCAGACCGGATTAAGATGAACTAGCTAGCACAAATAGACATTACATGTTATGTTTCCCAATTCTGCCAAAACCTAAATGACCAGTCTTATATCATCATCATCATTAACACAAGAAAAAGAATTAGAAATTCCAGCCGAATAGGCCAGTACAACAACTGCTACCTACTTACAAGTGTACTTTACCTTGATCCATACTTTAGAAGCTCCCACCTGAAGGGCTGGAACACACAATGAACCTCAGGTGAACTTTTGAAGAGCAGAGCCACACATACACAGACGGCAGCAATTGCAACAATCGAAACCATTGCTGGCCTGTAGATTGCCAGTGATGTTCTGCCACTTCCATAAGCCAACTTTTGTTCGCATAGCTTGCATCGTTTCTTGTTTGCTATCATTACAGCCTTCTCTGTTTCAAAACTAGCAACTTTCCCTGATTTATGCCCATCTGCCAGTTTCTGCTTCATGTTGCAGCCTAAAAGGGCACCAGGGATGTCAAGCATTACATGCCCACTTCCTGATTTCTCGTTGATTTTCTTTTGGATCATATGAATGTACAGGTAGCGGCCTCGTAGGCACGCATAATCATTGGGTGTCAATCCAGTACTGTCACGAGCACTCCTCCATGCTTTGATTCCCACCTGAACAAAACCAATCTGTATGAGCACCTGCAGGACTTCTCAAGTATTTCTCCTTTTGGGGAAAAATGAAAAGTAAACAAAAAGGTCACAGCAAAACTTGCTGCCTGGGATACACACAACATTGGAATAACATGTTCTTTTTCACATAAACATACCTGCAAAGAAATTTTCATATTTTTCCTACAAAAATCTCATCAGCATGCTTTAAGATTTTTGGCACAAACATATCCAGCTGGCTCAATCCCATTTAAAATTTAAACATCACTTTGAGACGCTAATGGAATACGTAAAAACTCAACATTCATGGAAACTTCTTTCTTTTCTTGATCTTTTTGTTCAACCAAAAAGGGGTTCCAAAGACTAGACAATTCTAGAATCTTGAGAAAACCACCCCCACACAAAACCCACACTGTAGGAATGCTGATCTGTGTGGGTCCTACAGATGTGGTGATTACAAATCAGCTGCATGCATTACAATCTTAGTACTGATCTCTATAGATTACTCCGCTTTAGATTTTTGACCAAAACAAAGATCACATACGTAAGATGATGAGGAATGCTGAGTCATGAGCAGAAGAAAAAAAAGACAACAAAAATTACGAATGTCAACTTTAATATATCATTTCAGACATGGAAATCAAAAACCTAAACCTGTACTGAGAGAGAGAAAGAGATATACCGATCCAGGATCATCAGTTAATGCATCCAATACATTCTCGGAGCCATCTCGACTAGCAGCTATGTGAAGAGGAGTCAAGCCCCTAGGGCCAATCGCATCAGGTCTAAATAAGTTACAGCCCCCATCAAAATGTTGCTTCTGTTCAGATCCAGATTTCTCCAAAACTCTGTATGGGTAGTATCTCAAGAGGAATTCTACCATAGGCCGGCAGTTTCTCAGCACAGCTTTGTGGAGGAGGCCAATCTCCAGCAATGCATGTTCAACAGAAGGGTGCTCCCCTGCATCTACAGAACCATTGAACAGAATGCCTAGAAGTTTCTCTACTACAGCATGCCAGTCATGGTCAATGGAGAACTCCATGAGCCACCTGAACCGCTTGAAAGGGAATAGATCCAAGTTGGGATCCATACCATCCAGTCTGAATTTCAAGTAATTCCTATGAAGAAGCCAACCCATTTCATGTATAAAGTCCAAAGCTTGATTCCTGGCTTCTATTTTTTCAGTTTCTCCGAGTATATTATCAGCAGTTCCTGCAACCTCCACGACACTCTCCAGTGTACAAATTTCAGAACAAACATCCTGCTCTGCAACTATAAATGGAAAGAAGCTGCTGCTGAGACCATGGTCTTCCACCTAACCAGACAAACAGGACTATAATTTAGAAATAGACACTGTATCCGATGAAGGGAGAAATATGTGTATCCATCACATCTTATGGGTCTAATGCCATTGATAAAATATATATAAACAAGTAAAGCCACTTTTTTTTTTTACAGGGGAAAGGGAGGGAGAATGGGGACATCAAGGCTAACCTACATCTAAAAGACAAGTAGACATTGTATCTAATGAAGGGAGAAATTTGTGTATCCAGCACATCTTACGGGTATCATGCCATGATAAAATACACATAAGCAAGTAAAGACACTTTTCCTTTACAGGGGAAAGGGAGGGAGAGAGAGGTGGCTGGATTAAGGCCATGTAAACTTAGCTCGAGGAGACTCAAGGAGCAAAGATTAGTGCTATTGTAAAAACCCCGTGGGTGTTGCTTTTGCTAAGGAAAATCAATAGAAATGTCAAGAATTATTTTAAAAAATGGGCAAATAACAGCACCTCAATAAATCCTCTCCCACTGACATTTGGTATCGAGCAAGGGAAGCTTAAGGACTGGACTTCACGATTCTCGAGGAATAAATCAGCTCCCTCCATCATGTCACAACAACTTCCCTGGACTAAATACTTCCCTTCCAGTGCGCAAAGTAACCTGACACAGAACATAGAAATAAGTTATTGGTGCAGCGGCCCCAAAAAATTCAAGTCACAACATTATCTGAAAAACAAGACACTTGTCATTAAGATCAAGGTGTGGCTTGCATCCATAGAGAACATGGACACCTTGTGGTGGACCGAGAAAGGTTAAAGCCTTTGACTAAAAATTGAACTCTCTCGGAGACGGAAACTGCAATTGGTTTGATGCTTGAGATCCTGCAATTTTTATGACTTTTATGCGGCAAGGGTGTGTCTAGAACAACCTGACCTGCCACACAAGTAGAGGAAATCAATATTTGTGATCTTCCTAATATAGATACAACAGTACACAATTAAATCGGAGGAAAAGAAGAAATTATAAAGAGAAAGAACAAACCATTATATACAAATGCTACACGATGCCGCACTCTAGTATAAATCCATCCCGTTCTCCAAAAAGGATCACTGGATCCATCAAGAAGCCTCCTTAAACTGGAGCTCAGATCACAGCAGAGCTGAAAGCAATAGTAACTAGGAAAGTTAGACATGATTTCTCGAGGGTCACACACAAAACAAGCTGTTCATGAATAGCTCAGGTCAGGTTCAATAATTGGCTCGTTTCGACTTGGTCAACCGTTTGGTATTCGGTTCATTCAATCACCCATTGGGGTGAGCTCGATCTTTTGTTTTAGAGCTCAATTCCAGCTCAAGTCAAGTTTGAACACCTTTATCTGAACCAAGCCAAGCACAAGCAAGCCAGTACCCAGCTTCGCTTGTTTTATTTGCACTCTCATGTCACCCAAATGGGGATTAACAGTATATTTCTGGTGAAGACACAGAAACTTACCTCCTCCCATGTGGGTTTTCCCATTTGGAGATATATTGTTAATATGATACAACCAGGCTTGATGTAGCCTTCAATTTCTGTGGGACTGTGGGATAACCAGTCAAGGATCTGGAAATTCATGACATATGATAAGATCAGACTCCAAGAGAAAACACCAAAAAAAAAAAAATGTAAAGAAACAACTTCATATCCCCGAAATAGTGGAATACCTGTTTTCTCAGAACAAGAGGTAAATCATTAGGATCTTTTCCGAAGAGTTTAAAAACAATTCGATCTGTGCGACTCTGGAAATTAATCAAAAAAATACAGTTATGATGAAAAAAAAAATCCATGCAGGCCAAATAACAGTTTAAGAAATTATCTCCATTAGAAAGAATCTTGGTTTATACGTGTTTGGCAACCTCTGTGTGGCACTTCACCAAAGTTCATTATTATGAAAAATATCAACTCCAGCCTTTTTTTTTGGATAGGAAATGAAACATATTATATTAAAATAAAAGTGGAATTACATGAAAGGCGGTTGGACAAGAAATCCAACCACAAAAGAGCAAAAATAAATGAAAGGGAAAAACATAAAAAGTCCATAGATCACGTGATGCGCTCCATCTCGATAAACTAGTAAAGAATGGGATTCCTTTGAAATCTTTAGAAACCGAAGCTCAAAATGACGAAATAAAATGAATCCAATCCCTTAATCCATCCAAACACTACACTGATCTTAAAAGATTCTGACATTCCTCTCTTAATTAACACAACCAACGAACAACAAATAATAGCCATAACTATTTCATTTTTTAGGAATAAATATTAGCATAAGAAAATCCAATAATCATATTTTATCCAAAAGAGATTACCATAAGTAATATAGAAAATGCATGCAAAAAAATTTCTTCATTCCAAAAGCTTAAGCAGCCTTTTCCACTTTACATTTTGCAAACTATCGCCTTCATCTCATCTAGAAAAGATAAGTAGAATTTTCACGTGCATATGTGAGCGTGTGGGAGTATGTTTGGGTGGTAGCAAAAGTTTATGATGTAGTGATTATTATTTCAAATGTTTCATGTGTGAACTCTGCATAAACAGAGCTTCATCCATTTTAATTCATGCCATACAACTTCCAACTTCTGCCCTTCAATCACAATCATTCAATGAAGACATGCAAAGGAAACAATGATATACCTGAGCCTCTCCACTGGAACTAGACAGTGACTGTGAAGATGTGGAACCTGAATTCCCACTTGTCTGAGGTGGGGTTGACTTGTGAGAGTCTTGGTGCATCCATAAAGGACAACCAACAGACCCATTCCCTAGATTTGCAGGGGCATCAAACCTCTCCAGGTTGCCCGTGCAGTCCTGAGAATCGTCATATACATTATTCAAATCAATGGTATTCAATCTATTCCTCTCCATCGTATTCTCCAAGGCATTTGTTCTGGGCGAAATTCTGTCATTTGTAGAATCAGACGTATTATGTAGAATCCCAACATGAGTGTCACCAGCAGTTAATTTTCTCTTTGGTGTCATTTCAGATGCAGGTACAGTGGCACATTGTCTGATAGGCAAAAGGTGGTCCTAAAAATCAAGGCAAGCAACAATCTTATAAGTTAAACAAACAAAACCAGACACATTTAGGACCATCCGGAATCAGATTTGGCACCTTTTCTGAATTTTCAAGAGATGTCCCAACATTTCTCAAATCTTGAGATTCTGGCGGTAGGGCATTTCTTTCATTAACTGTACCTGAAAGACTGGCCAGGTTTCTCAATAGATGAGACAGCAGATCCTGATCCTTTGTCTGATCTGAGCCATTAGCTGCAATTCACAGAGAAGAGAAGCTGTAACGTTAAAGAAATACCCCAAACATAACACTGACATGAATCAAAATCAAATATTTTTTTTTTTGGAGGGGGGGGGGGGAGGAAGAAGATGCTGATAATAAACTAATGAATGAAAAGCCAAAATAAATAAATAACAGAAAGTGTACTAATTATGCCTTCATAGTTAAATAATGGAATTAGGTTGAACTTTCACATATTCATCTGCAAAGGAATGTACATGTCTTGGTCGTTTGCTTTCTATTTGATTACAATCCCAAATATCAAAATGTAATTTTGCTAGCAGTCCTGTTCATGTAGTATAGACTATAGAGTTAATTTATGGCTGCAAGTTGCTACTAAGACTAAGAAGCCCAAACACATGGCACAACAACTTGGCGAGAACCGTGTATATATATAACTCACAAATTATAATAAAGTATAAAACACCGACCTATTATTTAAAGTTTCAAACAATACTCAACTTCCCAACATCATTACAGGATCAACGCAATAAAATCATGAAATAAAAATTCGAGAAAAAATTAAAAGGAAACCAGATACAAACCTTTAGCATGATGGCTAAATCGTCCACAAACATTAGAAGAAGCGCGACACTTATTTTAGTATGAAGGGTATGATGTCGACAATCACTGGAGACAGATCCGACAGTGTTACATAGTCATAAAATAGACTGATTTACCAATCCACAAAAATACAAGGCAACTTCAAAATCAACTGTCCTAAATGTGTATATTGTCAAATAGACCCCAAATCAACAAAACCTTAATCACGGTAGTTGGCCTGATCCTACCTTTACCACATAGACCCTAAGGATTACTACAAACATCACCCAACAAAATCTTATCCCACATACTGGGGATTGGATAAATCATTTGAAATTCATGTTATTGACTAAAAATTTACAAAGTTAAAAAAAAAAAAAAAAAAGGCTCCATCAGGCAGGTTTCCATGCTAGAAAACTTATGGCACTATTCCCACATCCTCCCACAGTTATTAACCCTCAACATAACGAACTAGTCCTCTGGTTTAGGCTGAAAAAAGTACAAAAATAAAAAAATATATAAATAATCTAAATACAGGACGTTTTGCATAAATAAATGTTGATTTTATGTACCCTGAAATGGTTCGAATCCACGAAAGAAACCACATACCAGATGATTTCCCAAACTTCACCATTGCCACCATGCTCTAGAATCAAATCCAATTGATTCTTTCAAAGCCCCAAATTGTCATCTTTCAAATTCCAATCAGACCCTTTAACTCTATAGTTGTAATTTTTAAATACCACTAGATCAATTATACTTTAAAAGACACGAAAGGTTATCTGTGGTTGAACTTTAAAACCTCGTTAATGTCAAATTGGCACTTTCTATTTTCTTCATCCTGATTGGATTCTGCAGTATATTCCTCTGAGTGATCGAAGTTCTAAGAGAAACTCAAAGAAGCAAAGAGATGCCGCCTAAGAAGGCCCAAATACCGTGTAATGCCTAGAAGCATCAAAGGCCATCTGTAGTTTTTGCTCTCAATATCTGATTAACACAATCCACTTTTCAACAAAGAAGATTGCATCAGTATCTAAATCACGTATCAAAAAAGCTTGCTTTTGTTCACCTTTCATCCAACTGAGAAAAAATTTGCTAACCATTACTCTCACTTTGATGAGTCAAGAATCCTTATCCTTAATTTCCTCTCATAATTATTTAAACATGTCACTAGCACCTCAAGAAGAAAATGTCGGCTTTTAAGGAAGAAGTACATGTCAATCTATCAACTCATCCACCATTCTCACACGAAGAGATTTCCAATTGTTAATTTTACAGAGTTGTTGACAGTGTTATCAATAGGAAGCAATTTGTTAACAATAAATGGTGACCTTAAAAGGGATCTTCAAAGCTGAAAGCGCACAGGAATTGTTATCAACAAATCAATTTGCTGTGATATTACTTATGCAATGAAGTACTGTCCATATAAATTAGGGTTGTCAATCGTGTCGGGTTAAACGGTTACGTAACATACAAACCTATACACGACACGTTTAATAAACAAGTAAAATATTTTAACACGACACGAATTGTTTAACCCATTTAAAAATAACAAAAAAAATTATTATTTTAACAAATTTTTACACTATTTTTTTTTCTTACAATTGTACTTTCCTCAATTGGGAGGAGTTCCAACCAAAAGTCCATGTGACAAGCCACACCACAAAAATTAGCTAAAAGGAGGAGGGCCACTACCTCTTTCATAGGCAACTAAAGCCCCCTCCCCACTCCCCTGTGTCGATATGGGATTCAAAGAAAATGTCATTCACCGCCTCAAAGCCCCCTTTTCCTTACTTTTTTTTTTTGAAATATTTTCTTTATTGTTTTTTTTTACTCATTCATTATTATATATATATATATATATATATATATATAATAATTATTAATTTATTATTATATTAAATTTATTTAAACGGATAAACGGGTTAACAGGTTTCACTCAAATACAACCTGTTTATTAAACGTGTTTGGCGGGTCAATCTGTTTACCTTCCAAACCCGTTAAGGTCTCACCCAAACCCGTTTAATCGATTTATGTCGGTTAATCATGTCGTGTCGAATTTTAACAGGCCTAATATAAATCAAAGAAACAAATTAAACAATATTTTCAATGAGATAGATACTTACAGTGAATATTGGAGAGTATCCTAAGCAGACTAACCAATAAATAACTACTATCCGTTTCATCATTTAGGGGGGCTCCATTAACAACATTTTCTGGATGTGTCTTCCTTCTCCGTCTATTATGACCTGCCAAACGCCTGCGACAACTTCTCTTCCCTTCATCAAACTCATGAAGAAGATGGAACCTGCCCACAAGAATAACCAAATTGCATCCGACTGCATAAAGAAATATTCACACAAAACCAACTACACTAAACATTGGACCTGACCGAGTAATGTATAAAATCAAGAACAATATTTGTGTGATAGTGAATCAAACTCATTTTGGGTGCAGCATGTAACAAAAAGCGACTAATTAGACTTAGACGGCCCAAATTGTTCTTTATTGTCAATCCCTGGACGATCACCACAAGCAGAGAATTCATAGAAAGCCTTGGAAAGCAATCTGCATACAAGAACTGACCTGCTGCACTGCTGACAGAACCGCTGCATAACATTTCCCACCAACGCCCCAGTGGCTTTGGAATGCATATCACAAACCTTATGTCGTCTGTGATAATCTTTGGCATTGCTCAAATCAGCTCGACAGTCCTCCACCTGACAAATCACACTGCTCGATGTAGGCCCAACGACCTTAGTTTTCTTCCCACTCTTCCCTTCCCATTTTTCCATTCCCCCAGCGGCAATAGGATACACTTGCCCACCAAGCTTCAAATTAAGGGACCCAGATTCATCATTCAACTCTTCATCCTCAACGATTACAACCCTCCTCCGTTTCTCCAATTCTCTCTTCCCTTTTTCATTCTCCAAACTAATTTCATCTGAACAAGGTGACAAACTATTAAAATCTGTATTGGCAGGAATTTCGGACCCAATAGGAAACAACTGCCTACTCTGGCACTCTGATGTACAGAATTCAGTGGAGCAGCCTTAAACAAGTCACCATCCCATTTCCAGTCATTCAAGTCCCATTCCATACTCTTCTTCCCAACCGCCTTTAAATCCGACACCATTGAACCATAGAAATGATGAGTCTTTCCTCCATATTTAGCCTCCATTGTTCAAAGCTTAGAACACGCAGAAACCGAAAACAAAATGAAACGAAAACACAAAAAACCCCGATTCCACTTCCCACCGAATACACGGTCAACTTCTAAACAACAAAAAGATCAAATTTTGGTTACAACCCCAATTATTGATTTACCACTAATTCCGATTGACTCAAAATTAAGCCACCCCAAAACCTCCTAATCAGCCTCAGTACGCCCCCAGAAATCCAGAAACAGTACACCCACAAACCACATCCCACGGATCCAAACAAGAGCAACCCACATCCCCAAACCACCCCTAAAGTAGCTCAACAGCATTTCCAACCACAAACCCACAATTCCATGACCAAAAAATGTCTCAACTTCGATAAAGAAAACTCATTATGTACTCTGTCATAACCATAATTCAACAGCATCAACGACAAAGATAGATACAAAAAAAAAAAAAGATAATAAGAGACTGAACTTGCCGAGAGAGTCGGTGGTGACTGGTTCGATCTGAAGACGTGTTAACTGTGTGAGATAGATCGCCGGTGATATAGAGAGACGGAGAGCAGAGAGGAGAGAGAATTTCGGGGACGGGCAAAAAAAAAAAAGAAGTGAAAACAGCTGAAGAGGAAAAATAAGGGACGAAAATGAAAAAAGTTGGGAGAAGAGGCTGAAATTCTCATATAAAGAAATGCAGCAATATTTAATATATAAATATTCACACATACTACGCTTTTATCAACGCCATCTTCTCATCTCGAGGAGGAGAGAATCTTCTAAGTTCTAAGCCTCACGTCCGTTTCTCTCTCTCGCTCTCACTGTAATTAGTTTTTTTTTTTTTGTTGATAAATCACTGTAATTAGTTAGTCCATGTGAAAGTTTGATTTAGATGGTATTGCTGCTCAATTCCATGTTATTTTGCACGCCCAACCGAATGAAAAGCTTTTATTTATGTGTTGTTACACTTGTTGTCGGATACAGATTTTTTTTCTAGTTTTGTATAAAAAAATAATTTATTATTATAAATTTTTTATTCATCAATAATTTTAATGTTAATTTTAAAAAAGAAGTATGATCAGTATATCTACTAAAGTATTAGGCAATTGTTTGTTATTTTTTGTAGTCGTTACTTATCGAATGTTGGCCATAGAACCATTAATTCTTGCTGATAATTCACAACAAAACTCTCCCTTCCATCTGCCATCTCCTATCCAATGATGATGACAATGGAATCATATATTTTGCCCTACCGAATGGAGAATTATAGTTGTTTACAAATAAATCATTTAGAGAGTTAATTTTCTTTTTAAGGTGTATCAACATGTGGTGCATAAAACCATTAATATTATTTGTGCCGTTGGGGCAATTGACAATGCCAAGTTCCTTCATTTAATAGGATACCACAAAATTTGTCATAAAACTATACTGTTGGCCTCATGTCAGTCAGGTTGGCCGTTATGGGAAAATAGAAAGTAGAAACCTCCACTTTTGCAACTCCTTTTGTGTCCTACTGTTATGTTGTTTTAGCCCTTTTCTTTTCCTTTCTTTCTTCTTCAAAATCCAAGTGAATCAAAGAAAGTAGCAGCCTCCACTCTTGCATCTCTCAATTTTACATTCTTTCAGCATCATCTGGAGGAAAATAATAAATAAACTTATGGCTGCCACAATCTTCTTCAACATTGAATGGGCCTCGAATCGATGTTTAAAGTGTCTCAAATGAGAATATATGTCAGAAGGTGCTCTCTCTATGTTGTCACATGTACATCAAGTGTGCAGAAAAACGAATTCTCAAACTTCTTAAAATTTTCCAAAACTACTATGATATTGGTATTTGGTATTGCAGTTAACAATTGAATGGTGCTTGCAATTCACATAGGTATTGGTATTTAAAAGAGATAGTGAGTCAAGTGTTATAGGGTAAAAATACCATAATGGGTAGAATTGAACTCACCCACACATATAAGAAGTGAAATAGAAAGGAAAAAAAAAAGTGTAGCAGGGAATTTGAATCACTTGACTCAGCTGCCAACGTGTTTGACTTTTAAACCATAAATCAACATATTCCATTTTTTATGATATTTCAAAGTTCTTTTTGATATACTAAATGCATTACTCTAACAAAAGCATAATTAACTTTTAGAGTATTGAAAACGCAAGAAGATAATGCACCCCTGCTGCTTACCAACATTATTTTATAATGCAAAAAATACCAGAATTAATGGTGGTCTTTTTAAAAATTAAAGACCTTAGTGTGAGACAAGACATCGGTGTCATTGTTTTGAAATGCATATATACTTGATCTTGAAAGAGAAATGAATGCATATATATAGTTAGACTAAGTCATATTATATATCTAATCTTTTGATTGTCAAAAAAGTATAATCTTGTGAAATATTATAATTGATTACGGCATTATAAACAAATATAATTGTTCATCAAAAGTTGACCAAATTTCTTCTTTTTTGTATGACATTTGATTCTGCCTGATCATGATCAAGAAAGTTAGACAGTGGCCGCAGGCCGCTAGTGTTAATTGTGATCTAAGGTTTTCTAAAATCAGGGAAACCATTCTTGTCAAACTTCAAGTGGATCCATATACAAATATTGCAACCGAAAAAAGGCGAGAGAGAGAGAGAGAGAGAGAGAGAGAGAGAGCAAAGCAAATAATAATGCATAAATAGTGTTTAAATATTTTTTTGTGTGTGTGTGTCCCCTCCTAGTTCCAATGGTGACAGGGTGTCTTTGACATTGATTACTTACCACGTTGACTTAGAGTTTCAGATTTCAATTTTTATGTTAGATATTTTCTTTATTTTTAATGTTTTCTTTTTTTCTTTTCTGTCCCTTTTAGGGTAACAGAATTAATAAAAATTACAATTACTTTAATGGTCCGTGTAGTAGGGTGGATGAAAAAATAGAATGATGAAAAGTAAGAGTGATATACTTTATATTCTTTAAGAGAGGAACTCTAATTTTTTTTCCTTCGTTTTTGATAAGAGGAATGAAAATTAGGAATGATTAATTTTTTGTGTTTAGTAAAATAGAAAAAATATTATTTTTTTTAAAAAATAATTATATAATAAAGTACAATACAATTCAAATCTCAAAAGATAAACAAAATGACTTTTGAGATTGAGATCTCTTTAAATTTTATTTTAAAGTTAATCCGATAATTAATATTAATACCCTAAATTTAATAGAGAAAATAGACTCATAAGGGTGTGTTTGGAGTAACTTTTTAAAGTGTTTTTAAAACTTATAACTTCTCATAAATACTTTAAAAAAAAAGTAGTGTTTGGAACCGGCCCACCACCACCACCACCACCACCACCACCTCTACCGCCTCACTATCATCACCATCACCATCGCCACCCTACCACCATAACTACCCCCACCCCCCACCGCCCATAACCACTATCCTCACTGCCACCACCCCCACCACAATCACCACCACCAATTGTTATTATCGTCGTCCACCGCCACCATTCAGCACCATCGTCATTTCATTTTTATATTTATCACTACTATCATCATCATCCCGCTACTAATGTCACCCACCATCAACACCCCATCACCCACCTCTATTACACCTGCCGCCACCACCACCACCGTCATTTACCACCACCCATCACACTGTAGCCTAGAAGCACCTGTCGTCACTCATTACCACCCACACCTATCACCACCACCGCCGTCATCCATAGCTACCATAACCACCATCGTCACCCAAAACCTACCACCACCATCACCATTGTCACTCACGGCTACCACCATCACCACGATCGTTACCACCCACAACAACTATCACCATCTCCCATCACCACCAATTTTGTCTACTATCACTACCACCGCTTACCTCTATTACATTCAGTACTTAAATTCTTTTTTTTTTCTCTTGTTTGTAATTTGATTTTGAATGTGAATACAAATATGTTTATTGTTGACTTTTTTTGTATTATTTCGTGCCTTCAAGTACGAGTAATAATTAGTACTTATATACAAGATCAATGCTACATGAACTTAAAATATTGACTTGATCAATTACTATTATTGATTTATTTGTGGGTCTTAGTATTTATTAGAACTCACTGCATATACAATAGTTGTGATTGATTAAGTTAACAAATTAAGTCAGCATTTTAAATTCATGTAGCATCTTTCTATATACAATAATTTCTACTTAAATTCAAAATTTATAATATAAAATAGGGCAAACTTTAATAAATTTATCCGACAGTCTCAAATAGACTCATATAATGACTACCAATATCTCTCTGAAAATCATTCATAATGAATTTTCCCTCCCTAATCTATCACTTCTTACTTATATTGCACCATGCTTTTAGGCACGGGATTACCCCTAGTAAATATATATTTTACCATTACATCTATATATGAAATTAATGTATACATGTAATTGATAAATATGATATATGTATATATCAAAAGATATATAGACAAATAACATGCATTTCAACACACATAATTAACTTTTCATCCACTTTTCTCTCAATTTTAGAGGGATTGATCTTAGTGACTTAGAAGGAAAGTTAATTCATCAACTTTTTCATACTTCCTATTTTTCCTCTTCACCAAACATGATATTTTATAAATCCCTCAAAATTATGAAGCATAAGACATAATGTTCCATCCATGACAATAGATTAATGGATAAATTATATTCATCTCCCTTAAGGTTTGTCCAAACAATAACTAAATCCCCTCATGTCAAATAACTCTTGTAAAATCTGGTAAATTTAAATTTTTGTAAACAAGGGTAAAATGGTAATTTTGTCGTTACAGTACGGGTTGGAGACCTGAATTTTTCTAGATCTCGGATGATAAAATGAACCTCACCATTGGATTCGTCTCGTAAAATCTAGTTACCACGTCAAATTTTATCGAATTTCGAGATAGTCGGATTTTTTACGTTTTACGAGGCGATCGAGTTTTGGGTGAACTAAAAACAGAATTTTCAATAAAATTTCAAAATTTGGGAAATAATTAAAGTTAAATTAAAATAAAATTAATTTAAACTTGAACCGAGATGAAATTTAATCGTTTCGGGATGAAAATGGACCCGAAAACAAAAGGGCAGTGTGGTGCGTTGTGGGCCAAGTATCCTAAGAGTATAAATAGGAGGGAAAATCAGATTTTTCCCTCATTTCTTCAGCTGGTTAATATGAGAGTGGAAGAGGGGGGAAAAGGAAGGAGCTCTCCACTTCTTTCTACAATCTACGACTCTATGGTGCTCAAATCCACTCGGGGCAAGAACAAAAGTTGTTCTTCTCGCCAAGGGCTACGCGACCACACCAAAAATGACGGGTTTCACTGAAGGTTAAAAAATGAGATTTTAGAGAAGTGATGATTCAAGGTTGTTTTGGGTTCTTGAGGCTTCCCAACGTCATTTTACGCTTCGAGAGGTAGGGGTTCTCCTACTTTGGTTCATTTTTCACTTGTAGTGTTATATGAAATGTATGGGTTAAAAGGAAATATGTATTTCACTCATTTATGTATATGACATGGGTGAAATGAGTATGAAAAATGAGTATGTAATGAGTTGGAATAGAATTTTCTAGTTCGAAATTGTGATATGCAAATTGCTTGTTTGGTAATTCCATGGGAAAAGTGATTATATGAGCATGCTATATGTTTTATATTATGCTTTGTGAACGAGGTGAAAATTTTTATGTGATAAGTAGAATTATTGCCTTAAAGGTGTTTGCCAAAATTCCTAAGTGTGGATTAAGTTGTTATGACATGATGATGTGTAACATACTTAGAAAATGTGTTGGAAAGAAATGTTAATATGTGCTCATTGAGATATTGACAATGTGATGATTTATGAAATTTATATGCATATGATATGAATCTCCATGGAATATGTAGACATGTGGTTTAAAATTTTTCATATGACATTCATTACATGTGAACATGATGTTGGAATATCAATGATGTATTACATTGCATATGCACTTAGACATCGCAATTTATGGGTGTAGGTGCATAGTTGGCATCAAACACCACGTAGGTGGATGATGGGTAGGCTCGAAAAAATTGAATTGAATGTCCGACTGAGTCGCACGGTTGCATGAAAAATACTTGGGTCGGGGTAGGAAGAAGGGTTAGACTACTCTCGGGTGAGAGACCTGATATTTGGATACACACTTTCGTTGGTATGAGAGCCCATAAGGTGTGTCGGTGTACGCGGAACCGTTGATGAAAGTCCATGAATTCCGTGTCGGTTGGGTGACCGTTGGTGTAAGTCCAAAAATACCCACTCCAAGAAAGACCTGGAGATTTTAGTTAGTCATTGGGTGTGTAACACAAATGGCGGGGGGTTTAGGGAGCCCGATTTTGATATTCACTGCATAACATGGGGTCATGGAGTGAAGGTAGATAGCCGGAGCTAGAAAAGCTAGGTGCTAATACACATTGGCATAACATATGTTATGGAGCTGGGAAGAGCTCGGGTAAATTGCATGAATGAACATCATCTCATTTCATGGCATGGTATGTTAGATTTCAATCTTGACTTGCTTAACTATTGATTGGAATGGATTTTGGTTGTGTTTTATTGCATAACACATTGCATATGCACTCAGGTGGAGAGTAGCCCTTGTAAAAAATTTTCTACTGGGCGTTAGCTCACCCTATACGGGAACATATTTCAGGTGCGGGGTTCGTACCAGTGGAGGACTCACATTCGGGGCCTCAAAGATGAAGAAAATCCGGTTTGTGACTTTTGGAAACAAGTTTTGTAAAGACTTTGGTTAAATGTCTTTTTGACATGTAAATTATGTAAAGACATGTAATAGAACTTGTATAAATCATGTATACTGTAGAAAATACCTTTATACATGTTTGAGATGAATTTAGAAGGGTTTTGATTGAATTGGGAATGAAAAACTGATGAAAAAATAAAATTCTAGACAAAACCTACTGGTAGCAGGTATTAACTACCGGTAGCCAACAGGTAGTACCTGTTCGGCAGGTATTAACTATCAGCAGTCAATAGGTAGTACCTGTACAACAGACAACAACTACCGGTAGCTAATAGGTAGTACCTGATCAGTAAGAAAAAACTACTGGTAGCTTATAGGTAGAACTTCTAACGGTAGTTAAACAAATAACTACCGGTAGCTCTTCCAAAAACTTGAAAAATCCAAAATTATTTTGCTAACCTTTTAAGTTTCATTTTCTTTAGTTCTAAAGATATAAATGGACGTTAAATGAGGTATATTGAGGTTCATTGGACCTTCGTTGAATTAAATGATTAAAAAAATACGGGTTATATGTGTGGGTTATGATCCTGGTTATAAAGAAGTGAAAGACGTGATGTCGAGCCACGAGATATTTACGAGTATTTTCGCGGGTTAACGGATGGTCAACGGGATCCCCGTTTTTAGGGGCAACACAACTCTACCCTCTCAAACAATGATGTCCATCTCTTTTTAATAATATAAATCACAAAAATGACTATGATAACCCTCCATGTGAACTGTGAAATAATTATAATACGCTCCATGTGAAAAGAGAAATATATTCTTTTTTGTAATTAATAGTGTATTAACTTTCCAAAATGTAGAAGGCCAAGGATGGTTTACAAAAAACATCATCAGGGAAGAAGACTCAATTTGGTAGGAGTACTGTTAATAAACAATATTATTACAGATTGAGTTTACAACTTGATGATACACAAAATATGTTTATGTACCACTTGTCAAGTATTTAATACAGTAATTAAGAATGAGACTCAGCACAAGCAAATACAAATTAAGTGATTTGGTCAAAATGATCAACTCCACTATGAAGGCTACGGTTGCCTAAGTGTTTTATTGCTTAAGGAATGTAGAGGCTTAAATGTAAGTGATGCCCCCTTGTATAGGTGAGACTTATAATTTATAGGCGTCTCCTAATAGTTTAAGATGTCATTCTCGTAACAAGTGAGACAGTTCGGTAAAGGTGACGTCATTCTTGTAACAGGCAAGACAGTTCTATGGAGGTGTCATCATGCACCCGATGATTGCGTCTCATATAGATCTCCTTATTTATCAATTATAGATTGAATCTCTCAAGATGATGAGGTTGACCCGATCGAGTTTCCTTGATCTTGTGGTGGACTTGACATGTATATTTGAGTTGGGTTTGGTTTGCATTTTTGAACTGGACCTTTGAGCTGGGTCTGATCTAGTCACCCATCATAACTCATTTTAATTTAAACTCAAAAAAAAATTGTCTAACAAAAGTACCAATCAACCCAAAAGATGCATCTGCCATCTTTGAAGAATAAAGTTGCTGGACCTATAGCTTTTTATCTTCATTGATAATAATTTTCTTTGAACCACAAGGATGATATCATTGAATATGGAAGTTGCATCATTGAAAGCATTTTTGAAAACTCTCCCATTTTCTCCCTCCAGATGGTGTATAACAATGGTGGACAAACATAATTTGAGGGGGTGTCTATGGGTCTCGTTATTCAGCCCAAAAAATAGGCCCGAAGTTTGATAAGCCTAATATTTGGCTTGCTCGAACCTGAGCTCAATATCCTTCAAGAAAAAGGCTTGAACTTATCCTCAAATTCGTTACTGGCCTATGAGCTTGCCCACAAAACCCTGTCCAAAAGCTCGTCCACCCAATTGTTTGAAAAAAATTAACCATTGAAACTTTGAAAGTTGGTGGCAATATATAACTTTACTTTATTTAAATAAAATTATTCATTATCTACTTTTTTTTTTCTCATTTTGACTCTACTTTTAATTTAAAAATATGATTTTATAAAAAGATTAAGTTGAAAACTTTTTAAATGAAATTGTATATATATAAAAAAAGGTTCGTCCAGTGAGTGGCGGTTTGGACTGCAGGTAACTTATCTCTATCCGAAATTCGGCCTAGCCCATTAATAACTCACCTGAGTAAGGGCTTGAACCTATCCTACCCATCTCGACCCAAAAAAAATTTGCAAGCCTAACTCATCCCAGCCCATGGACACCCCTAAATTTGAGGATGGTGGTTTCCAAGCACTTACCTCTCCATTCTCTAGCTATCTTTTCAATGAAATAGCCAATTAGGCAATACTTCCAGTAGCTATAGCCTTTCAGAGCAACTTCCCCAGGGAGAGGGAGAAAAACCATTAGTCCACTACCCTATTCTCATTTCTTGAAGGTTTACAATATATCTGCTTCAGGAACTATGTCATTCTTCATTTGGTTCAATCCTTTCCAATTTTGGACAACATTGTTCTAATTCTGGTTACGAGTGGATTTAGCATCGGGATGGGGTTTCCTTCCATGTGATAAGTGGACTGAAAAATATTTGTCTCATCAAAAGGGATGGGTGCAAGTATACCTATACTAGAAAGGTTCTTTGTAGTTTTTTGCGGTTAGATTATTGCTGGAACAAAAGCAATTTTTTACGAATAAAAATTAATTTTTGGTTAATTTGTTCGCTACCGCCTACCCCACCCCGACCAGGCTTGGATACGAGTGTAGATTAGACACAACCTTATCTTTTTGAGAAAATTCATTTTTGGGTTCGAAATTCTTAATCCAATTTTAATTTCTACCCGTTGAAATTCTAAATTTGCACTATTTCAAATTTGAATTTTTTTCCAGTTCAAATTTGAATTGTGTCTGTTTATGAATGAATAGTTATCAAATGGTGTCTTTAGGGTTACATTGTGTCTTATAGGTTGCATCAGTTCATAGAGTGTGTGAGACTCAATTATGCATTGCATGCATATGAGTATAATTTTGTGGGCTAAATTAAAATTGTGTGAAATTATTAAGGAGTTAATTATATTAAATCTTTCATGGACATGATGTGTGTGAGCATACATTGGGTATGTGAACCCCGTTAGTGATGTATTAGTGAGACCCATTTATAGAAATTTCATGTGTGAAAATACTAGTGGGTCGATTTCGAAATCACTTAAAAACTTGGGGGAGGCAAGCATACTTACTCAATTAAAGGAATTATCTTTACATGTGTATAAATAAGAGATAGGTGAGTCATTTAGGGGGGGGGGGTAAGGTGGCTGTGTGTGTGTATGCCATGTGTGTGTGTGTGTTTAAAATGTAGTGTGTGTGTGCAATAAAAAGTGTAGAGGTGTGTGTGTGTGTTTAATTGATAAAATTGTGTGTGTGTGTGTGTGTTCTGGTCTTATTGAACCGTGAGTGAGGGAGTGTAAAAAAGGGGGAAGAAGGAAATATGTATGTATATGTGTCTACTTGAGCCGAGACCATGGAGGAAGAGAGGGAGGAAGTGAAATCAAACTTTGGTGGGTGTTGTTAGTTCCAACTGAGTGGGAAAAAAGAAGGTATATGAGGTTAATTTTAAGCTTGTGTGTGATTAATTTTAGTATATACGTATATATGTGGGCTGTTTTGTTTTAAAATTAGTATGCTGCTTTAATTTAATTTCAATGAGTTGTTTTATTTTAACTTCAAAACAGATTTTTTTGTTAGTGTAATTAAGTGTATTAAACGTGATTAGGGGCTATTAAGCATAAATGTTAAATAGGGATACATTTTAAATAGGTATACAATGAGTGTGAGAAAAATGTTGAAAACGAACACTCGGGATACTTTGAATAGGCTAAGTCGAAATCGAAATTATGGGGTGTGAAATAGAGAGTCTAAGGGTGCAAATAGGGGATGGTTTGCATGATTTAGTGAGTGTGTGAGTTTAGGTATAATTGTTTTAAAAGAAATGTACGATAAGAATTGGAAATGGGTGTCGTAAACGCCGAAACATTGATTTCTAAATGTTATTATCACATGTGTGAATTTTAATCCGAATGACCTGAAATTTTGCATGTAGCACTTTTAAATGATGTTTGATGTGATATTGTGAATTTTGGAATACAAATGAATCTAATATCCGGTGCGATGCGATTTTTAAGATTTGAGGTCGAACTGTGTGAAAATGTACCACTGGTCAATGTGCTTAGCCTACTTAATCCTAATTGTGATTAATGTGAATGATTTTGGATATTTGAGAAGGAAATGTGATCCCTAGAATAAAATTGCTAGTATGTGAGTGGATAGTGCGGTAACCGGAGTTTATCGGAACACTCTAGAGTGCATCATTTTGCATGCATTAGTGCATGATTAACTATTAAATATGATAAATATATTGAATTGTAATTACAAATGTGTAGATGAACGAGTGAGACAGTCGGTATCGGGACAGATACGATAACACCAAAATAGATCCACCGATAGAACGAAAGGCTATAGATTTGTATATTTGAGGTGAGTGCACATCTTTATATGTTTTGAAAATGTTATTATAAGA
>CAUOFW020003558.1:601691-653676 GCA_963454935.2 Ilex paraguariensis | reverse complement strand
CCCATCAAGGAGGTCCATTAGAGATTCAAAAGTGACTCGTTCCTGCTCACGATGGGTTCAATCGCCGATCCCGGCGAGTTGACTCAGCCGAGCTTCGACGAGTTCCAGAGACAAACCTCTCTCATGACGAGCTGTACTCTTCTCTGGAAAGAAACTCTCCGATCACTTCACTTCTCTTGAACAAGACCTCCTGAAGAAATTGAAGCTCTCAAAGCAAAACTCAAAACCCTCGACACTCAAACCAAACAGTCACTCCAAGAACTTGAGAAACGCGAAACCACCATGAACAGTTCAATCGAAATCGCGCTTGGAAAAAGTCAAGAGAACAAAGTACTCGCCATCAATTCCAGAAATGACACCGTTACAGAGCCCGAAGTGGATGATTCTGAAGGTTTGCTACTGAAATTGAGCTCTTTCTGTGTGAAAATGAATTCTCTAGGGTTTTGGAAATTTGTGATTGTACGGAAGAAGGAATTGGATGTAATGAGAACGAAAATACCGGTGGCTTTAGGGGTTTGTGTAGATCCGGCGAGATTTGTTTTGGAGGCTATATCGGAGGTGTTTCCGGTGGATACAAGGGAGTTGAAGAGTGATAGAGTGAATGACTTGGGTTGGGCTTGTGTGTTGATGTTGGAGTCGTTGATTCCAGTGATGGTGGATCCAATACTGGGGAGTGAGAGGATGTTGGTGACGCCTAGAGTGAAGGAAAGGGCAAAGGAGATTGCGGAGACATGGAAGAAGAGCTTGGAGGAAAGGGGAGGGATTGAGAATGTGAAGACTCCGGATGTTCATACGTTTCTGCAACACTTAGTGACTTTTGGGATTGTTAAGAAAGAGGACGTGGAGTTGTATAGGAAGCTTGTTGTTGGGTCGGCGTGGAGGAAGCAAATGCCCAAGCTCGCTGTTTCGCTCGGTTTGGGTGATAAAATGTCTGGTATGTTTCCGATTTGTTTTTATTTTTTTTCTTGATATAGAAATTAATGTTCCTACTTGGATTGTTAGTAGCTCATATTGGGGACCTGTAAAATTTATAAGAAAAAGGAGCACTTAAATCAAATGATACATGTCAGGAAGTGTATTTCGGTATTTGATACCACACTTTATTTAAAATATATTGTTGCGAGTTTAATAGAAAGATATTGTACGAAAAATACTAATTTTAGAGGTTGCAGAACTATCAAATTGGGACTGATTGCATCCCGATGGGAAGGGGATTTCAACATTGTAAGGTTGTAAGTTCAACAAAGAAGTTTGTATGATATTTCTGATTTCTGAGGTTTGAGAAATTATGTTGAATGGGATTAAATCTGAGGCAAGAGTTTTCTAATTATGCACATACTAGTTTTCACTTTTTTTTGCTGTAAGCAAAGAGGTGTGATACAACTTTGGTGGGAATCCATTGTCACCATCTTTTTGGGATTTGGTGGTGGAGGGAGTGCAAAAAAAATTAGATAGGGTGGAAGAGAGCTTTTATTTCTTGAGTTTTTTTTATTTGGTTGGGGGTAAGATTAACTTTAGTATAGTTAGTACTAGTTAGTATTCCCACATTTTTTTTCTTTATTGAGGATGCCAAGTAAGGTTGCTTTGAAAATTGAAAAATGAGTGGATTTTTGTGAGAAGGAAGTGGTGAAGGGGAGTAAGGATAAATGTGGTATTTCAATTGAAAATTTAAAGGCAAGAAATGTTGTTTTAGTGGATAAGTGGTTGTGGAGGTTTCCTTTAGAACAAATGCGCTATGACATTTAGTTATCAAGAACAAATATGAATTACAGACACTAACATAGTTGAAGGGGGAAGTTTCCAATGCCCATAAAATTTATATTTCAGGGATTGACTAGGTTCTGTCGAAAGCTTGTGTTGGTTGTGAGAAATGGGATGAGAGTCCGTTTCTAAGAGGATGTATAGGTGGTGGAGTCATCTTTGTTATAAATGTTTCCACGTTTCTATCATTTATCTTCCTATGATGAAGCGACCATTGCTTCCTTGATTAGATATTACAATCAACCATATTCTTGATATTTTGGTTTTTATAGAAATCTTTATAACAAATATTGAGGGATGTGATATCAATTTTGAATACTTTTGATGATTACTTCTTATGCCTAGAGGCATGTGACAGAAGAAGGTGGGTTCTTGAGTCTTCGAGTGTTTTTCCTTGTAAATCCTAAGTTTGATTATTATTTTGATGACTTTTCTTGTCTGTTTTTTATATTCGTTATGATGATTTGGAAAGCTAAAGTGCTGATAAAAGTGTAAGTTTTTCATTTGAAATCCTTCTATGATTATTATTTTGATGACTTTGGGTTTGGGTTACTAAGGATTTCAAAGGAAACCCGCCTTTACAATTTAGGCGGGATAACAAGCATCATGTGATATATAGGTTGTTCTATGTGTTGGATTTCTTATCCAACAATTTTGATGTACAGTTTGTTTTAATAATAAAAGTTTTTTGTTCATATTAAAAAAAAAAAAAAGAGCTGTGATTCCTCAAGGGAAAAACAAAGTAGATGACTGATTAATATTGAACAGGAGGTACTGGAGAAATGTATGGTGGTCTTTGAATAACCTTTGCTGGATGTTTTCTTGAACTTAAGGCACTAATGCCAAATTTTATATGGAGATTGGTATTAAAAAAATTTAGAAGTTGCCTCTTCTTGATTTGTATGTCCTACCTTGCTATCCAAAATGCATATCATTGTTCACCTGATTATGGATCCTTATTGCCATAAGGGCAATGCCTAGTCAGCTAGTCTTCATCAATTGTGCATGAATGTGAATACTAAGTTGGAGTTTTTGGTGCCCAATTTACCCAAGGGACCGTTTGCCAACAGAAATAGTCCATAGGAGTATTTACTTCTAGTCTAAGAAAACCGTTAAATATGGTGTTTCACTATGTTCTTCATATGATGACCATTGATCATACTTATTCCTATTGGGATAATTCGAGGGCTGTTCTTTAGGATAAAAGTCTTCAACAAAGCAAGCTGACATTTACAATGAGCAGCCACTCTTTATTTTGTTCTGGCCCCTATCTTGGTGCCACCTCTTTTCTCTTGATATTGAAATGTAAATGGGTAACCTCCTATTGGTGTACATTGGGGTGATGCCATCCATTTGTTCATGAGAGAACTTGGTCAACTAGTCATAGTTTTGTTATTGTATCAAGAGTGTATGTGAGTGTGTGCCATTACTTTGATTATTAATCGCTTTTTAGTGGAAAAGTGGTCATGATGGGATCTATGGGTGTGCTCTTTTTCTTGGCCCTTTGACCGGTGTATACTTTCTTTGGATGCTATTTAAAACATGTAACTAGTAGAACATGAGTGGTTATATTCTTGTGTACATGTAGCACTCACATGTGCTTTTTTTAGCGCTTCTGATTTGATATGCATTAAGCCTTGAGTTTACTTTCTATGTTGAATCAAGTGCCTCCATTATACTGCTATTGTAATGGGATATTGTGCTCATCGACCTTGCTGGTGCTAGCTTTCAATATTGTTGGTTCATTCTCTTGACTTAGCGGACATGTATAAATATTTTGGTAGCATAGCTTCCTATATGGTGGGGGCCATTCTCTTGATTTATTGGACATGTTTCAAATTCAGTTGGTAATGATAGATGCCTATAAGTTAGTTTTGGCTTGTTTTATTCTCTTGTGTGCAGATATGATTGAAGAATTAATTAGCAGGGGACAGCAGGTTGATGCTGTGCATTTTACTTATGAAGTTGGCCTTGTGGACAAGTTCCCCCCTGTTCCCCTTCTGAAAGCTTTTCTGAAAGATGCCAAAAAGGCTGCAACGTCTATTTTGGAGGATCCCAACAATTCCGGGAGAGCTGCGGTATCTTTTTATTGCATTCATCCAGAATTCCAGATGAATATGCTTTCATTGTATATATCAGTGTGTTACCTACTTGATTCGTTGTTGGGTTGAATGCCATATGCTTCCTTCCCTGCTAGTTGCCCTGCTCCCTTCTCATCCTGTTGGTGTTGGGCTTAGCTTGTGGTTGTATACTTATAAGAAGTATTTGTGGTTCTTACTCTTTTGCAAGTTATATGTCTGTATCGCATTGCACCAAGCACTGAATTCTCCTTTTGTGAGAAACTTGGTGACAAATATTAATTGTGAATTGCATACATGAAGTAAACTCCTAGGGTGGGAGAGACAAATTTCATCCCACACATTCCATTATCTTGCTAAAGTATGATAGCATTTTGGTTTTTTGCTAGTTGCATCAAATTTGTATTTCACAGACCTTATGTCTAAGATTTGTCATTCATCATGTTAGGTGAATCGGGCTTTTCACAGATTGGTTAATATTTTAAACAAGTGTGAAATAATATCATGTTTGGTCTTTTTCTATTTGATTTCAATAGGAGATACTGAAGGCTGGTTCTTTCCTCTTTTCTCTTCTTTTGTTTTTTGGTTAATATATAGCACCTAGCTGCAAAGAAAGAGCAGTCAGCACTCCGCGCGGTCCTCAAGTGCATCGAAGAGTATAAACTCGAGACTGAGTTCCCCCCAGAAAATCTGAAAAAGCGCCTTGAACAGTTAGAGAAGACAAAGGGTGAGAAGAAAAGGCCTGCTGCTGCAGTCCCTGCCAATAAACGAACACGAGCCAGCAATGGTGGGCCCATGCCCCCAGCAAAGGCTGGCCGTTCGACAAATGCTTATGTTTCATCTTTCCCAACAGGGCCCACATTCGTCAGGTCTCCCTCTCAGGCTCAGTACACTGCTGGGGTTCCATCATATCCAGCATCACCTGCTATGTATGGCCATGGCAGCAGGAGCCCACCATCCAACCCCTATGTTTACTCACCTGAAGCAGCCCCTCCTGCCATTGCTGGACCATATCCAGGAGCACCAATGAACTATCCTGCATACGGAGGATATGGAAATGTTATGGCACCAGCTTATCAGCAAGCTTATTACCGATAGATGACTGGTCTTCGAAGATGGTGACAACTGATATGGTGACCCCAATCTGAAATATTTCTAAATGGTCTGTAATCACTAACCTTTTAATGGTAGCGATATCTGTGTGTTAATCCTTGATTCTGAACCGTGTCCTGCGTCTTGCTTTGTCAAGAAACAGGTTGTATTTCTGATGTTGACTAAAGTCTTAGTACTAGGTGATTGTGAAAAGGTAATTAAGGAAGTTGCTTAACAACTCAGGGTAGCAATGGTAATGGGGTGTAGTAGGACTGCTGTTTTGTGTATGATATATGGTTTTATCTGTTTAGTTCCCGAGTTTACCTTTCATGTTACCAGGAATGCAAGAATTGTAGGACTCTGCAAGTTCATATACCCAAGATTTATAGCATTTGATAGAGTTTGAGGGCCCTCCCTCCCTTTCATCCAGTCCCGACTCCCGAGTGGTTTCGATCACAGAATAGATGATGTCCAGCTAATTAACGTGTGTCGCAGGAGCTGGGCTTTCCTGATATGCAAGTTGGAACGTAAGAGCTGCAGTGGGAATAGTCTGCGTCTGTCGGAATTGGCAGGGTTATTGTCACTGTTGAAATGGTGAAACTGGACTCATATAGTTGATTTCAGATTTCAAATGATTGAGACATAAGGTTTAGTTGGGATTGGTTTGGTTTGATTTTGTTTATTGTCACTGTTGAAATGGCAACTTTAGAAGTTCCATACCGTCCTATTATTATTAAATGGTATGATAAGTATTGGTTCTCTTGAAACTCATTTTTCTGTCATAAGCAACCTGCCTGTCTCGAACCTAGTAGGTGGAGATTGTTTGAGCTCATATGTTGCCTTTTTTTACCTGCAAATTTTCCCTTTCTCCTCGTGGGCTCTCAAAGTATGTGGATAGAATTTTTAATATCTCTTAATAATTCATTAAAATTCAATTTGAAAAAAAGTTCAAACCAGAAAAAACTTGTGAAAGGGTTTAGGAATCGTCAACTAGATTGCAATGGTGATACAAGTGAATATTATTTTGTAGTATCACCAACCAATAACGTGTAAACAAATAAAAAAACGAATTTTACATAAGTTGATAATTATTAGTTTATGTAAGCCAATAACTATTCATTTTTCTTCTATGTAATCTAATAACTATCTAAGTAAGGTTTATTTTATCCATTTAAAATTTTATTATTGATCAGTGTTACTATGTCATCAATACTGATTTGATATTATCATTACTATGTCGAGGAGAAATTGAACATTTTCAACAAAATCTGTCATTCATCATTTTGCCAGAATTTTTTTAGAAAAAAGGGTAATTGTGTGTTAATTTTTCATTGCATATGCATACTACATGACACTGTCACGTGATAAATTAGATTAACTCTTATTTTTTTTTCCGAACCCTAGGGTTAATGACCCCCTTCCATTCTGGTACAATTCAATTTCGAAGCCCCTCTGAGTCATTTACTATTCTCAGCGATGTAACAACAACTTCTGGTATGGTATCTTCTTCATTAGTTTCCCATGTTAAACAACGTCGTTTGATGTCCAGACCACGAGTCGTCCAGCTGTCATTGCTCAATTGAATCCTAGTTCAAACAGTCCAATTACTGTTGTAGCAGAGAAGTTTGGCTTTCGCATCCCAGTTGTTTGATGATTTGCCTCTAAGAACGGTACCCTAAACCAACAATAACGCAACCTTAATTCTAACCCTTATCAGTTCAATCATTCTTGTTAATTTTTTTTTAGCTGTTAGTGACCCTTTTATAGCTGTGACCCAAATGACATTTATGTTCTTAAGAAGAGTCAGCACCTTAACCTCAGTGGTGAATTGTCATTTGCTTTTGCGGGTATGTGGTTTTTCTTCAAGGGTCCTTGGTTTGGAAAATCAAGCAGTACAAGCATCATTGAATGATAACAAGGGAATTACGTCTCCTAATTACGTCAGTAGGCATCATCTTTCGCCATGGTTCTCGGATAATAAAGCTCATTTGGAGGATTGTAAAATCGAGCTTGTGGATAATGAGTCTTGGCACGTTTCTTCTGGACTAGCCGAGGCGTGGAGAGGTACTGCTGGGATGGTGGAAAGACAAGCTGTATTTACGGAGGAGGATGAGGTAGTGCTTAACAATGTACCACCAAACAAGGAGGACCCTGATTTCGATGAGATTGAGGATATGAGAGTTCGTGGCAATCTATTCTATAAGATTGACAGGGGTTCCAAAGAGTTTGAAGAGTACAGTTATGACTTCCACAGGAGGAATTCGGCAAAGAAGAAAGGTGATCGATCAGAAAGAAAAAAGAATGACAACCTAAGTCGTAATTTGGCATCCCCAATCGAAAAATCTTCGAAGAACAAAGATGAATGGAAAGAAAGCAAGAAGGAAGATGTGAATCATAGTTCTGCCCTCAGAGGGGAGAGACTTCCCAAAGTCGGTAAGGAAAGCCATCTGACTTTGCAATTTCATGAAGTGGACAATTCTGGTGCTGGGAAGAAGCAAAGGACTCCCACTTTCAATCAGCTTACAGCACCTTACCATGAGCCATTTTGCTTGGACATTTACATATCAAAGGCGTCAGTGCGTGCCTGCATCATTCACCGGGCGACTAGCAATGTTGTTGCTGTGGCGCACACTATTTCTAAGGACATGAAATTTGACCTGGTATCGACTAAGAATAGAATTGCTTGTGCTGCTGTTGGGGAAGTATTGGCTCAGAGGGCCTTGGCTGATGATATCCATAATGTGGTTTATACGCCTAGGAAAGGGGAGAAATTGGAAGGGAAGCTTCAGATTGTACTTCAGTCCATCATTGATAATGGTGTTGATGTTAAGGTGAAGATCAAGCAAAGGAAATTCAAGAAAGCTGGCTTACTACCTACAGCTTAGGAGCATTATTGACTTGTTGGCTGCTTGATACGGAACTTTCACTATTGGGTTAGCCATATTTCATGTAAAACTTGGGGTTATAAATCCAAGTTTTTCAATGGTATTAGTCATCCTGATGAAGATATTAGTGGAAGATTGTTGATTAAGGCTAGAGCTACATGATGTGCTTGCATTCCACTCTTACTTGTTCATTGCCAACCACATCATTGTTTCAGATAGAAAAGGACTTTCCTCTAAGCAAACGAGAGCTTAATGCTTAGTTTGGTTAAGCAGATGAGGAAGGAAAAGGAAATTACAAATTCTATATAACTACTCCAGTTGTTGCGGCGAAGGAGCAAGCAGAGCATAAAACAATCTAGCTGAATGGGTTCATCAACGCATTAGGTAGCATTCTTGTTGTGGGTTTCTGAGTAACTGTAAATTTGCAATTTATGACTAAGTCAGATTTTATTTTGCAAAAATTCTCCAGTCTTATGAATCCATGGGGGGTATATAATGACCACCATTCTAAATCCATGTTTTTGCAAAATCATTCAAATCTTAAACCTTAACCAGAGTTCAGACAGCTTCTATGTGCAGCATTTGGAAATACCCAAGATGGCTAGGACCATCCTTCAATTCTCATTCAATCCAGTTAAAAAAATGGTCTATGATCTCAGTAAACCATTGTGATCAGCTATTTGATGGTAGCATTTGTAGAATTTGCTCTTTGACGAGAGGAATAGACCAAGCACTCGGGAGCAAATGTCCACTGCTTAGCCCAAAAAGCAAAAAAAAAGTCCATCCAATTGTTATGCCTCGACATTTTCTCTGAAAGCATGGTAATGAATGTAGCAGAGAATAACAGAAACAGCAGAAATAAGCAACATAGTACTCTTTGACACTCAGAAAAATTCCTAGACATTACTGTTTTCTATCAGAAATGCAAAATCGAAACTGATATTCAAGCATTACTGTTTTACATTGAATTTAGTCATTGGCAGTGGCTAATTGCAGCGAAAGAAGCTCATCCTCCGGGATAGTCCGAATGTGACAATCCGATTGAGGGTACGATACACATAGTAAGGTATAGCCACGCTCCACAACATCATCACTAAGCATACCTTCACTCTGATCAACTGTTCCATTAAGAAGGCGAGCCGGGCAAGTCATGCACACCCCAAGCTTGCAATCATGTGGCACAGACAAGCCAGTGTCCAATGCCTTGGACAGAATTGTCTCATCAGGCTCAACCTCTAGCTCAGTGGTTTTACCTTGGTGTTCAATTAGCACTTTGTATGACCGGACAATGCCCGATAAGCGGCAGTTCAAGCTCGGCCGTGACCGTGGGATATTTAGCTTTGTGGCAGCAGCAGGGAGGTTGCTTTGCTTTTTGGGTGGGGCGAGGGTGAAGGGAGGAGATGTAGTGAAAGGAAGAGTTGCCATGTTTTTTGACTGAGGAGTAGGGGGAAGTATTTTTGGAGTGTGGAGGAAATGTATGGTGCTTGAGAGGATAAGGTTTTGTTGGTCTGGATTAGTACATGTGTTACCTTAGTACATATGTGTTACCTTATCTTCTAGTTTTTGTTTAATCATCAGATATGTTTGGAACAGTTTACTCATGTTTCAGTTAATCCCTTCATTAGTCCGGTCAAAGATAGGTTATTCACTTAGAACTAGAATATTTATGAAAGATAAATTTTTAATAATTTAAACCAAAATTCAAACTTAGAACATCTGGTTACCTTATCTTGCCTGCCCATATTCACTGTTTAGTGTGTATCATATATGAGCTTTATTACTCTGAGCAATGCTAGATGATCGAATCTAAGAATCTAATTTATTATTGATCTTGGATAAGTTATGATTTTCAATAATTAATGGGACCCATTTTTATCATACAATTACAATTGATTAGCTTCCCAAATTAAATAAAAATGACATTTTCCTTATTACTTTCCTAAATAGGTAAAACATATCAATATACGCGCATATATATATATATATATATATATATATATATATATATATATATGAACTCTCTCTCCATAAATGTTTAATTCTCCTATTATTGATTTTATTAAATTTTAGAACAAAGTTTCTAAAAGTAAACAATGTGCATCGCATAGATCAATTACTTGTACATATATATGAAATTCTACGTGATAGATAAACTATACTTGAACCTGTCGTTGCGAAAAAATTTAAGATAAAGTTAATTTAACTTCCTCAAGAAATAGATGATCTTGATGAGCCCAATTTTTATTGGATCAAGCCCAATTAATGAGATAGACCCAAATTAACTAAAAGAGAGGTCAAACTCAACTCATTGACTCAGTCCAGTCCAAGATTCAAGGAATTTAGGAATATTAGCGCACATGACGAGCAATTGTCGGGATAATTACTCTCTAGATGAAGTCTATCTATAATTGTAACTATTTTAGTTGTAGTTATCCTCCCCGAGAAGCTAGTAACCTACTCATCATGTCACCGCTTCAACTAAGACACTGTGCTTAAAAATTGTAAGTTCTTTCTATATGAGAGGGACACCTCTCTACACACCGCTCACATAGTTTTTCTCTCTCTTAACTATTATACCTCTTCCAGAGCTAACATTTACTCTTTCTCTCTCTCACTTTACTTTATTAATAAAGGTCCTTCGGTCACCGCTGTCGTTTTCCGAAGTGGAATAGGTCACCCGAATCGAATTATTATATATTTGTGTGTTAATCAAATATTTACCTTTTTGTCATTTGTTATTTTATTAATTGGCTCATTAATTCTCTTATATTATTCACTCGATTGTTGATCTTGTATAAGTCTATTTTGTATATCTATTTTGTGTATCATTAAATCTTGTGCTATTTTTCTGACCACTATAAAATGAGAAGTTTTGCTAATTCTACTGTGCGAGTCTTTTTTTTTCCCCACATTTTTCCCCTATTTTCATGAGTATTAATGATAAAAATTGAAATTTTTGTTCCACCTCTCTCATGATAATAATATTCTAATCCTGGTGTTATCTCATCCTATCTTACTTTAACAATTAGACTACGAAAAAGTTTTACTTTATTTTTCTATACAATAAAAAATTAGGACCTTTGTTGACCAACTACTAGCTCTTGGTCAAAATTTGACAATAAGAAGTCTTGATTATACAGAGTCTTATAGGGCAAATCCCTAAGCAGTTCAAATCCTATGGAAAAAAAAATAGTGTCTAAATCAACCAATTTGTTAAAAAATAATTGATTTTTAAAAAATTTGATTCCCTCTCAAAATTTTCAATTTTTAATGGTAAAGTTGAACATTTGAAAAGTAAAGTTACAATTGGTTAAGGAAAATCTACGATCGATTATGAGATTTTCTTTATAATTTCTCCTTTACGCATTATAACTTGATCATTAAAAGGTTTAACTCAATCTTTGAGAGTTGTAATTTCCATAATCGATCGAAGTGTTTTAAGATCGATCATGCCTTTGCAAGTTATATCTTACACATCAAAAAATAACAATACTTCACACACTACCTTCTTGCACCACTCTAATATAAACCATTAAATTAATAAATTTTATTGAATTAATTGAGTATTTAAAGTTATGATTATGTCACATCATGTGGTGCAAAGAAAGTGATGAACACATAATTGTTGCTCAAAAACCTATAATTTTGGTACGATATCGATAACGATACCGTAGATTTTTCCTCTATTGACCTTAGTAGATTAATCTATTCATTAGTAGGACATTCTCTCTTGTGATTATCTTTCTTATCAAAAAACTAACCCAATTAAACCTGGCTTTTATTAGGCTAGACCTTTGAGATTTTTTTAACTTTCATATATGGATTGATCCAATCGGAGAATTTGCTCCAGAGCGACTATTCTATCTAGCGCATCATCTTGTCCGTCCGGCGTTGTCTTATTTAACACCAACCAATTATCTTAAACAAAAAAATGTTGAAAGAGACTTCGAAATGTGTGGCAGATATTGAAATTATAGTAGTATCAAATTATCTATACACATATAAATATGAGGTTTTAAATATTCGATCTAAATATGACCCCTAAAATACAACTGTTGTGTGCCCAAAGAGCCAAGGTTTCATCTCCTAGCTGCCAAGTTGGTGTACTTGGACCCATATCAATGAAAGGTTCATTGACGGAATTGTCACACCCAATCAATATCTTCCAAATGGAGAGCTATAAACGTAGCATTTGAACACGTAAATCTGGGATAAATACACTGGCCCCCCTCATGGTTTGTACCTATTTTCATTGGATACCTTCATGATTATAAAATTATACTATGTGCCCTAAGATTTAGTGTTGAATTTTACAAGATGTCCATTCATTAAGTGATTGTTGATGTCTACTTTTTTTTTTCTTTCAAATATATAATTTATCATTGCTAGCCTTATATAAGCCCGAACTTCTTCTCAACTCTATCGATGAGATGAGCCCACCAAGCCTATTCAAGTCAACCTACCCACTCCAAGCCTTTTTCTACCCTCTACCTCCAAAACCATATCCACATCCATCACCTAACTTGCCATCATCATCACCATTCCTTCTTTATACCCATAACATCTATGTTCACCATAAGGCACAAGCAAACCCATGTGTAAAATCAATTCCTCTAACAAAGCCACCTCCCAACTACACTCTTACCAACAAGATCGTCACTTCCATTTCCATCTCTATACTCTACCTCCACCTTTACCACTAAATGTATTATTGGTGTGATGCGATTGTGTTGTTGGTGTTGCTATGACGAGGTTTGTGTCGCTGTGATGATGTAGAGACATTACTAAGAGTTATAAGGGAGAAGATAAATGATAGAGGAGAAAGAAGAGAGAGGTTAGGAATAAGAGAAGAGTTGGTGGTGTAGAGAGTTGCAAGGGAGGAAAGAAAGACAGGGCAGGTTAGGAAGGCAAAGGAGAGGATGCTGGTGCATGAAAGATGGGGTGGGAAAATGCAAGAAAGTAGGGCATTAATTGGGAGATTTTTCAATTCTAAGAGATAGTTTTGGCAGGAACCCAAATTTTTAGGCGGAAATCTACACTTTGCCTACATATCAAATTTAGAATGATCTAAACTACAAAAAATAAAAGTAATTTTTATGTTTTTAAAAAATTAATAATTCGTTGTACTTTATTATATAAATTATTTTAAAAATTTACAATATAATACATAATAATTTCTAATTTTATTAAAATAATAAAAAATAAATAATTGTGCCCCATGGACTTGGCCAAGAAAATGGCCAAGTCATGGGCCTCCATCCAAAGTTTGGATCGATCTATCTATGACCAATCTTATTTATTTATTTGAGGTAACTCGTGGCTGAAAGTATGATATATAAATGATTTTGAGAGGGATGTTAGTGATTGTTGGATGAATCTATTTGAAACCGTTGGATGAAATTATTGAAACTTGTTCTATTTTATATTATAAATTTATTTATTTTTTGAAAAGAATATTAAGTGGTGTGCTTTTGTCTTAATATGAGTTTGGATCAAGCCTCTTTGGTGCCAACAATAAAATTAAAATTACGAAAAATCCGTCATCAACTTTTTCTATGATAGGGATGTTAGTATAATTTAAGAAACTATGAGCCTATCTCATGAAATTAAGCCAAATCATAGGAGATGTTGTGTAGTTCTCCCATTGAAATTTACACGTAGTTTACGTTGACGTCTGTTCTCTCTATAAAATCAAATCAAATCAATAGCTAGTAGCGTCATACGATTCTCCTCTTGACTGCTGCACTTTACCCCGCTCTCATTGCTTCGCTCTCACTCCCAGCCCCAAGGTGATTGTTCTTTTTTTCTCTTAATTATCTCTATTTACTGCTCATATATATAATTTAATGATTTGTTAATTCCTCAATCATCGAACTTAATCATTGATTAACGAATTATTATACTAAATTATATTATCGGGTTTTGAATGTTGCGATGATCTCGATGCTACACTGAAACAATTTAAAAGTCGTTGTTAGTTGATGTGCAATTTTCAATTTGTTTGTGTCTTCGTTTTCAACGAGGCTTTGGTTGAATTTCTTGGAGATGGAAGAAATGTTGTAAATATTTTAATTAAATTTCTTGTATTTATTGGATTTTTTGTGTTTGTTTATATGTATAAGAAGATAATTTTGGTAGGTGGTGAAAGAAATATTATTTTATCCGTCTTGGTTTTTCTGAATTAGAAAGTTTGCCATCTATACAAATGAATAATTTGTATATAATTGCTTGAGAGTTTGTCTCTCAGTTCCTGAGGAAGGTTGTAAAGGTATATATATATATATACACACATATATATCTATATGCATATGTGTGTTTTTGTGGGTTCATTCTACTATAGAAAACTTTAAGAAGTGACGCAGCTGTAGACTTTGAGAGAAAGTTTTGTTTCTTGTTTATTTGGTTTCAGAATTAATCTGGAAAGATGGCAGACGAAAAGATTGGAATTGCCAAGGATGTTACTGAAGTACGTCTGTATCTATTTTCTTTTGTCTTTTTACAAAAATTTCTTTCTTAAGCAGCTTGGTTTGATCAATCTTTTCATCTTTGTTACTTTGATATACAGTTGATTGGTAAAACCCCATTGGTATTTCTCAACCATGTTGCGGATGGTTGTGTTGCACGTATTGCGGCCAAGCTTGAAATGATGGAGCCATGCTCTAGTGTTAAAGACAGGTATTTATTGAGGTTCCTTTTGGATTTATATAAGACTAGTGTGTGGAGTTTTCTTTGTTGTCATAGCAGACTGAGGGATGCTATCTATCCACCAATAGACCTGGCTTTTAGTCAAGATCTGCTCATATGCTGGGTTAGGATGGCAAATTGTGTGTTTGACGCATTGGTTGTAATCACACTTACACTTCCAAGAACTGGGACTGCACTTTTGGTTGAATTTTGAAAATAATTTGCTTATATGTCTTAAATTTTGATGAGCAGGATTGGTTATAGTATGATTGCAGATGCTGAGGAAAAGGGCCTTATCAAACCAGGAGAGGTAAGTAATTGTTATTGGTATGATGAGACCCTCAGTAGATGTGATATGTGTATATTCTCAAATTTTAGTGTTCATGTGGCTCACTAGATCTTATTTTGGGTCTATGTTGAGAAAATGGTTTAGTTATACTCATGGCCAATGTGTCCATTAGGGTATGTTTTTGACATGAGCGCACACACACATGTATCAAGAAGTGTACATTGCAAATGTTATTGATGCTTTAGTGATGGAATCCATGTAATCAGCGGTGCTCTAAATGGATCGGGTTTGGTTTGGAACCTTTTGGCGATGACCATGACTTTGTTCTGATTACCATCTATCATATATTGGCAGAATCTTTTTTAGCTGATAAAACAAATGAATCAAACATTTTTTTGTCAACTGTGGCTGCAGAGTGTACTCATTGAGCCAACGAGTGGTAACACTGGCATAGGCTTGGCATTCATGGCAGCAGCTAAGGGTTACAAACTTATCATTACAATGCCAGCTTCGATGAGTCTTGAAAGAAGAATTATTCTCCGTGCTTTTGGTGCTGAGTTGGTGCTCACAGATCCAGCTAAGGGAATGATAGGTGCGGTTCGAAAAGCAGAAGAGATATTGGCTAAGACACCCAATGCCTATATACTTCAGCAGTTTGACAACCCTGCCAACCCAAAGGTATACCCATCAAGTAACTGTTTTTGAGTTTTGGCTGACGTGATTTCTAATTGGAAATGTTATGTTAATTATTGCTATTGTACATGCAGATACATTATGAAACCACTGGACCAGAGATCTGGAAAGGTTCAAATGGGAAAATTGATGCATTTGTTTCTGGTATTGGTACGGGGGGTACAATAACCGGAGCAGGCCAATTCCTTAAAGAGCAGAATCCTGACATAAAGGTTAGCTTGACTTTCTTGTATTTGTTTCTGATTAATTGCGATTGATAATTCGTGTCTGGTACAGCATTAACTGTAATTTTATGTCTGTAAATATTCTTTTCTGTTGTCTGATTTGGGTTTCAATATTAGCTGTATGGTGTGGAACCAGCTGAAAGTCATGTTTTAACTGGAGGAAAGCCTGGTGAGTTTTTCTTGAATAACTTGGCACCTTTCTTTTCTGTCTTCTTATTTCACGGAAATCACCTTGGTGCATTCTTTCAAATTCTTGTTCGTGCTTACTTTAACCAAAAGAAAAGTCTTTCTTTGGTGGTTTTTTAGTCATTATATCTATTCATGGAACACGTGATAATCTAATGGTTCTTACTCGTGAGATCCTTGGGCTTATTTTATTGAATCATCGTGGTTCAACTATGAATTTGAGGTTTAATGGATTAATAGGGTCTTAACAAGAGGATTCCTATCAATAATAAAGAAAAAAAATAAGAAAAGCCACATTACACACAAAAGCAAATCAAAGAAGAAGAAATAGGGGAAGAAAGGATTCAAGATGCCCGTAAGGATCAAGATAATGATGAGAGAACTTGATATTTTGGTATTATAGCCACAAAGAAGAACTTTCAGATTTTTCTTACTTCCTAAGAGAAGATTGAATCGGAGAGTTAGAAGTTTCAAACTTTCTATTACACATCAGTTGCAACTAGTATTTGGGTGCATTTGTTTGAGCTGTACGAGTTGAAAGTCTCATATAAGGTTCTCAGAGGAGGGGTCCCATCTATTTCAATAAAGTCTATAATTGGTTTGAAGAATGTCTCGAGATTCAGGTGATTGCAGATGATATAACTAGAAAGTAAGTGCCTCCGCATGCGAACTATTTTACTGTCTAGGAGGTATTACACTTGTTTTTCAGTTCAAGACTTCAAGTGGCTATGGGATTTGATACAACTTTTTACTATCGTCCGACAGTTGAAGCATGTTTTATGCTTTACAGTTTTTCCCTGCCTAACATCAACATGTTTTTCCTTGCCTAACATTATCATCTTTTGCAATTAGATTGTCAGTTATTCTATCCAAATATCAATTGCATAGTCTCTTAATATTATTGATGTTTTTTGCTACCTTCTTATGTGAGATTCAAGCTCTTGGGCATGCATGTCTACCTGGTGGGCTTTGCATGTTTTTAGGGACCGCACATTTAGTCCTAGTATTGCATTAGGCAGATGACCTACCGTGCAAATATAAAGAACCTTATTTGAATTAAATGTTCTAGTAATTTGCCATCATAGCCAAAACATGAGAAAATGCAGTAAAAGGTCACATGCTTTCATATATGTGACTATATGGCCATGATTTTAGTTAGGGTCCTTTTCCTAAGTAGGTTGCCTCCTTCAAGTTTGTGGGTGTCATTATATTTTATCATCTGCTGGGTAATTTTGACCATTGCTGGTTGTTATATTCGATTCGTGTTAACACAATACTGCTTTTGCTTGGGTTTAATGGTTTTTTTGGTGCTTAAAATTCCAATTAATTTATGAAAAGAATGTTAAGCCAATATATATATATATATGTATAATGTTATATGCTCCTATTTATGTGTTTCCCTTAAACTTCTACGTGATGATGTCTTTTATTAAATATATCAACTATTTTTACTTTGCATGGGAAATTTAAGTTGTTGATGAATTGCATTTTTGTGATGCCAAAGGTCCACATAAGATCCAGGGAATTGGTGCTGGTTTTGTTCCTGCTGTTTTGCAAGTCGATATTGTTGACGAAGTTATTCAGGTGAGACCTAAAAGTTTCTAATTATCCATTCCTGTTTATTTGGTTATTAATTACACTCCAAAGTGGATCAATGTAATATTTTTATATGTGCGCGTGCAGGTGTTACTGTTTATTTATAAACTTTTATAGGTCTATTAATTACCTTTGGCTGCTCTGTTTGTTTTTTTTGTCTGTTAAGCATCATGTTTGTGTGGTTTCTCAGGTTTCAAGTGATGAAGCCATAGAAACTGCAAAGCTCCTTGCAGTGAAAGAAGGTTTGCTGGTAAGTTCACAATCTTCTCGAGTGTTTGGTTTTTTCTGAGATCTGACAGGGTTTCCATCATGCCACTATTTATAGTTCTGTCCTGCACATTTCCTATTTCTTCTTTTCAGCTTTGATAATGGAAAAATCTATTGCAGGTGGGGATATCATCTGGTGCTGCAGCTGCAGCTGCTATTAGGATCGCAAAGAAGCCTGAAAATGCCGGAAAACTTATTGTTGTAAGTTTGTTCTTTCCTTCTAAATTGGAATTAATATACAATTTGGCTGAGCAAATGAGAAATTTATTGTAGAACATGGTTTGAGGCCGTGGGAAAGATATGGTGGCCTATGATTTTGATAGAAGATACATTACTTTAGGCAGGAATGAGTGGCATTGCTGAACCAAAAGTAGATTTTTTTTTTGATCAGGCAAAAGTAAATATTTCATTGAAGTACGAAAAACCAAATTACAATCAGTCAAGATAGAAGCCTTAAGCTCGGGTGAGGGAGAACCTAGCCAACTAAGCGGAAGCGAGTTGTTCATAGCAGCGGCTGCTACCCAGTGAGCAGCCTTGTTACCGGCTCTAGGCTTGTGTAGAAAGCTAAAGTTATATAACCTAGCATAGTATCTGATATCTTCCACAAAAACATTAATTTCCCATGGGGGAGCATTCTCAGTGGTGCTCAGCTTGATAATGTTGAAGCAGTCATTCATGATTGTGATATTTGCCAAAAGTAGATGGACTATTGCCTTTTTGCATTGTGAATCGATCTTGTATTACTGCTGGCATAATGTTGCATATGAACCATCTGATTGTCCAGTGTGACAATATCTTGGCATATAATTAATCAACCTGACTTAATTATTGTACACAAATTAAGACTAGTGGACCAGAAATGTCTGTGTTTGGTAATCTGACTGATGTACAAAGGACAAAGTTGGGGTCAGTCCATTTTGTCCATAGCCCCTGTGCTCGAGAATGGGCAAATGGAGCTGTCGAACTGTATTAGTGGTTTTATTTACACTCTAATCCCGAAGGCAATACTTACCTAATTATCTTTGGATTTTACATATAGGAAAGATTTTTAGATACTTGAAGCTGATTATACTGATTCTACTGAACTTCATGTATATCCAAAGCTAGTTTGTGGATGAACATGAAGAAGCAATTGCTAGAAGGCAAATCCCAAATCTCAGCTTTTATAAGTTTCAGGGTAGAATTTGACTATAAAGGGCAGTTTTGGTCACTAAAAAACGGCAATTTTCGAGAGAAACTACTCCCTCCTAACCAACAGCACTTTTTGAGTGCATCTGGTGCACATTCGGTCAATTTGGGGTGAAAATCCTTTTTGTTCCATTTTGGTCCAGAACACCAAGGAGGTTAGGTGGACGTTTTTAAAGTTTAGGGAGATGATGTTACTGGTGGACCAAACAACGGGGGAAGAAAATATTGAACCATATTATAGATTACCTTTCTTGTACTTAGAATTTTCACCCTTATTTATCTTGCCCGTTTGTCTGTGTAATTATGCAGGTGGTTTTTCCAAGCTTTGGGGAGCGGTATCTATCCTCTGTCCTGTTTGAATCAGTGAGACGGGAGGCAGAGAACATGACTTTTGAAACCTGAGTTGTTTCCTTGTCTCAAAAAAAAAAAAAAAATTGGTGAAATGCTCTTTTCAACGGTTTAGTTGTGCGGTTTCCTGGAGGAGGAGGAGTACTTTGGTTCTTCCTGGATGTCTCATAAGGTTGTTTAGAACAACATGATGTCTTTTGCCTTGTTGCTGAACTTACTACTCTAAGATTTGTCCTGGAACTGTTGATCTGAGGATAATATTTCCAATGCTTTTGTTTGTTCATTGTATGAATTGAGGGTTCATTTGTGGCCTCTCTTTGAAGCAATTTCTCAAAATTTAGCTCCACACTGATGTGATTTTCTTAGCATGATATTCACTGTTGTTCCCTGTGATTTATACAATGGGAAAGGATACGGACCGTACCAAAAATTATAATTTTTTAAAGGTATAAATTACAATTTAATAGGCATATTCGATCATGAAAGATTGAGATCGATACCGAGAGTTTATGATTGATGATAGGTGTCTGTGATCGATTAATATTTTTCCTTAAAACAGTTATAACTATTTCTTTCAAAATTATAATTTTACTATAAAAAATAATAATCGATGGTATCAGTATCCAAGTAATTCCTTTCTTGTAATGGCAATGATTTCTGCGGAACAGAAAGTAGAATTGCCCGATACTTGGCCCATAAAGTAATTTGCAAATGACCAATTCTCTGTCGGTCAACAAATGCTTGTCTTTAACATCTTCTATGCATCCTTTTTCTGGTCCAATCAGCGTGGCTAATGTCCGATGCTCGTGATTTGTAAGTGATTTATGCATCTAAGTTTGTCTCATTGTCTTGTAAGTGATTTATGCATCTAAGTTTGTCTCATTGTCTTTGAGATCGCATAGGATAGGACGTTGAGACATTTCTCCATTATGAAAAATAGAAAAAGATGACTTAGTTGGGATAATATAATTGGCCGAAGTTACCTGCTCAAAGTTTTTATAATTGTTGCTTTTGATTGAAAAATGCATCAAACCTAAGTTTGTATATCATGTGGGTGCCAATGATCAAAAATTTGTTTCAAAACTGTTGAAATGACGGAAATATTTATATTTTTTAGGCTACCGAAATAAATTAATAATTGAACTGAAATTTTAATATTTTAAGATATTTCAAGATGTTTCCAAGTGTTGCGAGATATTTTGACATCTTTCCACCAATGTTTGATGATGTGTCGAGGTTTTCAAGACGTTTTATATATTTTGACCAATATTTTGAAATGTTTTAAAAATAAGTTTTTTAAATTTTTTTATGCGTTTTTGTTCTATTTTCAAAATGTTTTCGAAATATTTTTGTTTTTTAAGTGATCAAAACAATGTACAAAAATAAAATTTTAATCCTCGGTGGATGCATATTTTTTATTTTTGGCATTTTTGTGAACTCGTAAGAGTGTGGAAATGATAGCCGTTATGCCCCTATCATACGATGCATTCAATCCCGTTATTTTTATTCTCAACTTAACTCAACAAAAATTTTATCGAATTAAAATTCATAACTTTTAAAGCTTTGGACTACAACTTATTTTACAAGTGGTACTTCTGTTAGTAACCAGTGTTACTGCTGTGTCTGAAGCAGGTCACCAAGCTTGTGGAACATGTCGGAGGAGAATTAAAGCAAGTGGGCTAAAATAGAATAACGAAAACATTTGGGCGGTATAATTTGACTCCTAATAACATTATTAAAATACAGAACAAGCCCCTGTTAATAGTTTAATTGCCCTAATCTACCGCTTGTGTCGTCAATCTTCTGCCCCTCTCTCTCTCTCTCACCTCTCCCTTTACAGCGCCGGCGATCACTGACCACCAAAGCGGCCATAGCAGCTCCGACGACTTCCAGGTAAGGCCTTTTTCCTACCTCTTTCTTTTCTAGTCAAAGCCCTAAGCCTGGACTCTCCACAGCCTGGCACCGACCCAATCTATCACCGCCGGTGATGAGAGGCCAAAGCATAAAATGAGGCCCTAAGGACCTTCAAGCAATTAGGAATTAGTTTTGGGGAATCAAATTAGTAGAAACAACTGGAAAACAAGAAATAAGTTCGATTCACAATCTATTAGCTAGACAAGATGTAGCAATACAAAGGTGGGAATTTGAATCCCCCTTGAAAACCTAAAAAAAAAATAAAATTGAGTAAGAGTTGTTATAACTTATAAGCATTTTACATGGGGTATAGATGTGAATTTTGTCTTTGTAATCATCTGTAAAAGTTGTGTATTGTACTGTGCTTTGATAAAAACATTATGGTTAAAATCCTTATTAGGGTTTTAAAGGACGAAAAATATTGAAAGACAAATACTAGTTTGTTGTTTTTTCTATGCTATCTCTGTGGGTTTTGGATATTGATTTCCCCCCCTAGCTATGGGTCATTTAGGGGCTCCATTTTCATGCACATACGTCTTATTCTGTATAAGAGAGTTTTTAGTTATCAATCCATAAGGATTTTACCAAGTTCTATAAGGGTGTGTTGCCAAGGCATGGGTGTTATATATCCTGCAGATGAAAGCTTCCTCTGAATGATATCTATGCTTGCTAAATCATTTGGGAACATTGATTTATATTGGAGGAATCAGTACTCCAGGAAGAGAGGGGGTGGACGTGCGTAATTGTTCGTGGGGGAGTTCTAATCTAAGCAAGCTTGTTTATTCTATGTTATTGAGAAATCGGTATTTCCCCCAAACCGCTAGCTGTCATACGCCTCAAAACTTCTAATGTTGTTCTGCCTCCAAACGGAGAGCTCAATCCCTTGCGGCTGAATTTCCCGATTCCTAGCTTTCGTACCAGATGATTGCCACTACCACGTTCTCAGCAAATTCTTTTCAATGCGAATATAGGCCTTGCATCCATAGCTATCTTTTTTGTCTCTCAAATATATGTAACATGGTGAATAACAGATATCTTGTGAGCTCCAACATTAATTGGCTTAATGGTTTTAGTGAACAATTCATATTTGCCTGTTGCAGTGATTCTGATACTTTTTTTCGCCAACATCAGTATATGGAAAATATGTAATGAACTATCTGCCACCAAATCTGATAATGAGGAACCCTCGCGTGGCGGGGCACCCAAAACACAACCTTCTCACTTGACAAAACCTATTTAACACTCTGTCAACTCTTAGAAATCTGTCTATTTGGAAATTATCATTACTTGTAATACTCAAATTAAGTGATAGGATGCAGGTTATTCGTTTGTAAACTTGAGATACCCCAGTTTCTTTCATATTATTTGGCATAATTGCTGTTAAATATTTGACCTGTAGAAACATGAGAATGTTGGTTGATAGATTCTTCCATTTTGTTCGACTAGAATCATGGCTGGCAAATTTGAAGGTGAGGAACCAATAAATGAGCAAGCGGTCGCCAACATGTATGGTGCCATGAGGGCGGAAATCGACCAAATTTACTCGAAAATTACTGAACTAGAGATGGAAGTTAGTGAGCACTCTTTGGTGATTAGTGCCATACAACCACTTGATCCATCAAGGCGGTGCTACCGGATGATTGGAGGTGTGCTTGTGGAGAGAACCATCAAAGAGGTCTTACCAGCTGTTCAGCGCAATAAGGAGGGGCTTGAAGAGGTTATTGCTCGGCTTAATGAGGCCTTGGAAAAGAAGAAAAAAGAAATGAATGAATTTGAAGCTAAATACAAAATTAGGATCAGAAAAGCTGATGATGAAGTAATGAATGAGAATGGCAGAAAGGAAGGGTCTGCACAGGGAGTCCTTGTCGGTCCTGCTGGTGCAAATGAATAGATCGATGTTGTGTTGTTTGAGTTCGTTTACATGTAATTGTCTTCAACGTGGTAAATGAGAGTAATGTAGATGAATTATGAGTGCTTCGGCTTTGTATTGTTGAATCACTACATGTTTATAGTTCACTGTTGCACTATGGTCACCTTTTCATTTTGTGAATTTCTGTTTCCATTTGATCAATAGCAGAACCTGTAAGAGATGATTTAGTTAGTTCAAGGAAGCACCAAGGAAAATGTAAGATATTATTTAGTAAGTTCAAGGAAGCACCAAGGAAAACGTTCAATAGTTGAGCTTGACCTCTGTAATTTGAAGGTTTCAGGTTCAATTGTTTTCCTCATTCTCTAAAGGCTAGTCACTCTTGTTCTTTAGGGATATGCTCTAACTCAATTCAAGCCATGGTGGCAATCACTGAGTTTGAGAGAGTAGTCGGCACAAATTTAAACACCTTGTAACAATAAAAAGAGGAAAACTTTATCAACCAAAAATGGCCTTCACTTGTAGCAAAAAGAGTAGATATACAGCCACATCATTGGTAATTTGCATATATTCTCTGCCCGTGCTTTTCCCTTAGGAAGTGGTAGCACCTCAGGAGGCTGTGAGATTTTCAAATGTTTATGTAAAATAGAAGAGTAATGATTCATTACTTTTATAACTACAGTAATGCTAGACTGATCAAATTTTTGGACTAAATTTAGAGCCCAAATGACATGGCGGTTGACTTGGGCTTTTTTGATTGGTATCATGTCATTTGGGCTCCAATAAAAATTTCAAATAATCAATTGTCATATCATTTGAGCTCTAAATTTAGTCCCAAAATTTGGTCAGTGTAGCATTACTCTTATAACTATTGAATAGATAGTGAGTCTTGATAAATGTTGAAACCCACAATAAAATCAATTGTTATAATTATCAAGTTTATTTTTTAAATTCATGTAACATTGCTCAAAATAGAATAGAGAGTGAGTTAGACTTTGAAAATGTAGAGAGTCAAATAAGACTATCTATTTTAGTTAGTTTAAATAAATAGTGGATTTGCATTTGATTTTTGGTAGTTAATTCTTTAAAACAGAGAATTGAATAAAAAAAAAGAGTCTATTGTAGATGTTTAGAAAACATCTTTCGAAAATCGAAAATGATAAAATTATGCTACCCAAATTTGTTTACCAAATTTTGTATACTAAATAATATGTCAAAATCTTTTACATTAAATTTTTGGTGGATTTAGTGAATCTCGCTGATTCAATCACTGACACTGGTTTGAAATATAAATTTTGATAAATAATTTGGTACTGTTTTTGAAATTATAATAATGAGGCCAAAGTGTACTTAGATATTTTCAGATTTGAAAGAAAACCATTCCCAAGGTAGAAGCTAACCCAGGAAATTGAATGAGACAACGAAGTATCAGAGGCCAACAAAACTGAAACAAAGAGCTACAAACAAAACATTGCAGTACTACAGGAGCAAACAAGTTTCCCAGATCATTCTATCTTTCTGTTACTTTTTTTGAACAGTACTGTTTGAAGTAAATGAGTTTGTGAATGCTGTTTGCGACACTGTTTTTAGTTAGTTTGCAATTATATAATATTTAGTTACGACTTAAACAGATTAAGTATAACTCAATGAATCACTTAGAATCAATCTTAAAATGATGGAGTTGATTCCAAGGCTCTAAGATAGATTAGGGTACTTTTAGAATCAGTCTCAAAATTTAGTTACTCTAGCAAAATTATTGGAATTTCTTCAAATCATAACTTGAACCAATTAAGTTGGTTATAATTTTTTAAAAATTTTTTTTCGTATAGTATGATAATATTTTTTTAAAGATAATATTTGAAATCAACCGTAAGAGATATTTGGATTAACTTATACGCACCTCGATTAATCTCTTCTTCAATCTAATCAAAAATAAATCATCTATGCCGCAATTAAGATATTCATGAGGGATAAATCCCTCATGATCTAATCTTAAAAAATTGTAAAAATTTAAACTTAACATATTTAAATTTATAACTCATTTTAGTTAAAGTGATGGAGGTCGTTACATAAATTTATTTGAGACTGTCGAATAGACTTATTGAAGTTTATCATATTTAATATTATATATTTGACGGTTGACACAAATAAAAGTAATATTCTATAATATTTAATTTTCTTACAAATTTTATATTTTACTCTTTTTTTTGTTATATATTCCACAATTTTTGAATCAAAGGAATTTCTAAGAAATCAATTTTAGTTTGATAATTTTAAGAGATTTGGTATGAATTTTTTTTTTTTTTGTTTTGTCCTTGTATCCAACTTATTTGACCCAATTAATTTTTTTTTTTCATAAATCATTACAACGGGCCCAAATAAGAATATATATATAAAATATAAAATAGGATGGATTTAACAAGTCGATCTTACGGTCTCAAATTTATTTATCCAACGGTCAAGAAATTATAATTTTTTTCCTTAATATTTCCTCTCCCAAAAAGTTAACGATTATGACTGATCTTAAAATACATCTTACAGTCTCAAATTTATTCATATAACAGTTATTAATTTATTACCGTTGACTTTATAGATTAATCCAACGATTATAGATGTGCTGATAGTCGCTCCAGAGAGTTACATGCTATGTCTTTCTTTTGAATTGTTTGCATTGAATTTTAATAGCTAGATTAAATTCTCCGAATTGATTTACCATTTTCATAGAGGATATAATTGATGACTCAGAAGTCACAAATTATCGGATTCTCACTTGAAATCTTGCTTGAATCCTCTTTTATCCGTCTCTTAGAACATCTTCAACCCTGATTCAAATTTTTATTCAAATTTAAATTAATATTTGAATAAAAAATTTTATTTGATATAAAACACTCCAATGGACAAACTCAAATTTAAAGAAGGATAGATCCAAATTTAAATGAGAGCAAATCCAAATTTAAAAGGGAGTAAGGATAACCATTAGATCTTTAAAAGATGGTGAAATCTCACCATTAAAAATTTAAGTAAAAATTTGAGTCTCCTTTTATTTGAGTAAAAAAATTAGTTTTTTTTAATTTGATATAAGTTTGAGTCAAAGATTGTAGCAAATTTTTTAAATTTTTTTACTTAAATTTCAATTTGCGTCTAAATTTGAGTAAGAGTTGAAGATGCTCTTAACAGTTAAAATTGATCTAATTTTATTTATTTTAATACAATAATACAAAATTTATTCTAATTTTTTTTTTCAACTCAAAAATATCATTTCGGCTTTCAATGTTGAATAACTCTATCAATACAATCTTTAATGTCAAATAATCCCATTAATTTACACAATTCCCCCCCTTATTTTCTCTTTATTCACTCTAGTTTTAAGGTGCATAATTAAAATAATTAATTTATTTTTAAAATATAATATATTGTGCAATCAATATTTAATTTTACATTGGCAAGTGTTTATTGCCAATAACCGAGACAAATGTCAAATGTTATATATCAAATTTAAATTTAAAAGTCTACGTGACAATTGGACATATAATATTTGACATCTTCACCTTACACTTCAACCGATATGTCAAATGTTATATTTTAAATTTAATGTAAGTAATGCTACATAGATTTAAAAATTAGATTTGATAATTACAGTTATTAATTTTATTGTGGGTCCTAATAAATACTGAGACCCACATTAAATTCAATTAATATAATTTTTAAATTTAATTTTTAAATTCATGTAATATTATTTTTTATGTAAAATATGAATAAAAATTTGTGATATATTAAGATTTAACATGAGAGAGATATTTGATAGAACGTCAAAATTTAATCAGTACTTAGGACTTGACATAAAAGTAACTTAGAAAGTTACATCCATCGAGGCCTGTACTTCCCATGCCTTCCTTGGCTAAGAAAAAAAAAAGCATATCTTTCTCGCCATTCCATGGGTAACCCAAAAAAGAGGACAGAAAAGAAAAGGGCAGGAGAGAGAAAGAGATTCACACCAGCCGCCGTGATGTGGCACAGTACTGGTGTTGGTCTTCAGTTTTCCGGCTACTGTTGGTAGTTGTTGATGACATGATGAGAGAAATGACAAGATCTGCGAAAGCACGGACAATGATCTTGTGGGTGTGTTTAGGGTTCAGAGTTAAATAACTTGAGAGAAGTTTATGCAACAAATCCCAGTCAGTCTTTACGTCAGTCAGCTGGTGTGCTTCCACCATCTCCTGCATTGATCTCCGGAAGTCACAATATGGGTCCGGCGAGAATGTATGAACGGCGACACCGCCGTTAACTACCGGGTCAGACTCCGTCGCGGATTCCCGTGATTCAACGATGGAATTGGAGCGGCCGGGGGAGGAGAAAAAGAAGCGTTGAGAGGCGAAAACGGTGGTGATGTCCGGTAAGTTTTCAGGGTCGGAGTAGTCTGATGAAGTGAAGAAGTCATCTGTGGAAGAGGTGAGAGACTTGGAGCTGGAGTCCGAGGTGAGTTCGTAGAGGGCATTGAAGTTTTTCATTAGGTTTGGTGTGATGGAGTTGATGGATGAGGTGTGGTGGTTTTGATCTGAAGGTGGGGATAGAGCTGTGCGTAAGCAGCTCAATTTGGGGATGCAGAGGTGGAAGTTCTTCAACAAGATGCTGGACATTTTCAGTATCTTGTGGGGGAGAGAGGAGATATATATGATGGTTGTCTGGATCGCTTGCACGTGTGTTAAAAAAGATATAATCGATCTTAAAAAATTATGATTGATATCGAGAGTTTATGATTAATTATAAGTGTTTAAAATTGATCATATGACCAACTATAATTTCTCCTATTAAAGTTTTTTTGGTACAATAGACTTTTTTGCATGAAGATAGGAGTGCAACTCGGGTGAGTTGGACAAGTTGGACACTCAATCTTAAATATATAATCTTCAACTCTAACTTTAAGCCTAACCCTACGTCGGATTGAGAAACTCAACCCGAGCACTGCCTGAATTTAATTCGGTCGAACTCGAGTTGAATTCAGGTTAATAATTTAGGATTGATTTCAAGTTATTTTACAGGTTCAATTCGAATTCAGTTCGGGTAGAGTCTAAAATAAGTTTGTTGTTCTAAATCTAATACATATATTCCATAATATTCATCTAAATTAACAATCAATAACTTCAACTAAGATTTTAACAGTGTTAATGCTAGAACAAAAATGAAAATGAACGAGAGAGACATAGAACGATATAACAAAAATGAAAAATCAGTGCTAATGTTTTATATATATAATTTTTTTTTAATTTATCGGATTTCGGTTAAACCCGAGGCCTTAACCCGAATTCAATCCAAATTAAATTCGAGTTAGAATTTTTTAACTCAAACTCAATCCAAATATTAAAAACTCTTACCTAAATCTTAATTTTTTTTAGATTGAATTTGGATTAAAATCGAATTGTTCGACCCAAATTACACCCCTACACGAAGATATATAACATTGCATGGTAGGGTATCTTTGTATGCAGCTGTAGAAAAGAACAATTGTCCTGGCTACCTAAGCTGTCCTGAGGTTAACCCATCAATCTTCATAGTCCTTTACAGTGATGTGGCTCACGAGGGACTTCTCCTGGTGACAGCCTTTTTTCAAATGTTTGTATGTGGGGGGGGGGGGGGGGGGTTCAGTACATTTCTGAATCTTAGCTCCGATGCTGGGTTTACATCAATTATAGTACACTAACTATAATATATAAATTTGGTATTTACGATGCAGTGCAACTGTGCAATTGTTGCCAGATTGGTGTGTCTAGTGATGCAATACTCTTCCATAGGTATCGCATCTAATTATTCTTTACAAGAATTCGTTCTGTGAAGAATTTAGTTTTTATTACTATTTATGAGTCATTGCTTTATTATTTTCTAAGAGCTCTTGTGCCTGGGCCCCGTTTTTCTATTTTCTTGAGTTGCGTTCTATGATTTCAATGTTAATAGTCCATCAATTTTTTTGAGTGCCATGAATAATTTCTTCAAAATTTCACTCAAGATCGTTAGTTTTTGACTTTAAGACCATTTGTTGGGGGATTAGAAAATCCAATGATCAAAGAAGCACATGTCTAAAACTTATATCCACTTAGAAACTTAAATTTATAGGTGATGAATCCATCGACAGTATATTATGACATTTTAACTTATCATGTAAAATTTTTCCAGATGTCAAATCCAACAATCTTTTACTCATGTGTGAATCACATCAGACTTAACTTCTCTTTTAGTCGAATCCATTATTCTCCATAAATTTCGTATTCAATTATTATTTATAAGAGTCCGCTCTTTTAAGAATTAAGCTTTTCAAGTCACTACATTACCGTTCCACTAAAAGTCCATGGGCTCAAGCGCATGCTCTACTCTTTTTTTTATAGTTTCATTTTCATCACTTCAATACCAAGAGTCAATCACTTTTTCTAAGACTCATCTTTAATGCCGACACGTTATGCCATTTCTTCAAAAGTTCATACAAAATTGTCCATTATTAGCTTTGATAACACTTATTGGAAGACCCAATAATTGTCAATAATTACATGAAAAGAAAATTATTTCAAATGGAGAGAATATATTAATTTATATAATTATGTAGAAAATTCGTTATGTATATCCTTGAGTGCAATTGTTTGGTACTATATCATAATAATAGAATCATATATATATCGACACCAAAACTCTAATGACTTGTACATTGAAATTTTTTTTAATATAACTACCGAGTGGGGTGGTACAGTAGAGTACTGATCAAATTTTTTACCTTGAGATTGGATGTTCAAGTCTTAGAATTTACATTAGGGATCAGTAATTGACTGTTATGCTAGTTTCTCTAGGTTCGTTCCAAAGAAGAATAACGGACATAGTCAAACACCTCATTATTCCACCAATAAGAACCTATTGGAGCAGTCTCTATACACTTTCTTTTGTACCTATCCCTTTTCTCAATAGCAATAAAATACCTAATACACCTTTGTGCATAACAAAAACCCAAGTTCCCCTTTTTATATCCCAAACCAGACCCCCCCCCCCCCCCAAAAAAAAAAAAAAATTCTATTCTTCCCTCAAACAAACTATTTTTACCAAGATTAGCTGCACTGCACTTCCACCATCCTTGGCATTGAGTTCGTAAACCTTGAATTCTCCAAGTTAGTGACCAGGAATACTACAACCAGTATGTGGCGCATGAAATTTTACATGAAAAACATGTATCACCATTACAAATGCGCTAAACTTGACCTCACCATGACCCATCCCATGACATGAACGGGCGGGACTCCGAGCAGGACACGCAACCCCTGCCCCATTTCATAGCAAAGCATGTGCTCTGGGATGAAAACCCAAATTTAGAAGCCACCTCACACTCTGACAACCTATCTTTAAGAACGATTAGCAAGTGAAACCTACAGTTCAACTTGTAAGTTAACCCCTTTTATGCACCCCCCCCCCCTCCCCCTCTCTCTCTCTCTTCATTTATACACAACCATACAAAACTCACTCAAACCCACCTAGTTCACCATCAGTCAAAATCAGTCGAAACCCCAAATCCACCACCTCTAGAACCATTCCAGTGATGCATATAAAATCAAGTTGTTAGGACCATGTTAGCATAATATTAAACTAAAATTTCAATTATCATAATATCTAAGGTACCATGTCCAACTCATATATTAACAAAATAGGTTTAATTTTTAAGTCCCACCAATATTATTCTATATTAGATATCCAAATATAATTCATTAATTACACTCAATAAAATTGTTGATATGGATGAATTCGATGCTGAATGAATTTGGTAGGAGCATTAAAAATAGATCTATTAAATTTCTGAATTTTGAGTAGAGTTTCGGCTTAACGAAGGAGGAAGCAAAGTGAGCACTAATAAGGTATCCAAGCACCTTTGTGAATTACACTTGTAAGAAGCATTTCAAAATAATATGACTACAAAAGGAGTTCAAGATCATAGACTTATTGGGTAGTCTTTCCCTCCTGCAGGTTGGCTGATAATGAATACAGATGGATGCTCAAAAGGGAACCTGGGGTCAGCAGCAGCAGCAGGAGGAGTGTTAAGAATTGACCAAGGACAGTCGCTATTGGGATTCTATGGAAAGCTTCCGAATCTTACCCGTACACAAGAAGAGCTTTGGGCTATCTTTTGAGGACTTTCAACTCATCCAGAGTGAAGATCTGGACAAAGTCATCATGAAAACAGACTCTCTGAATACCCGTAAACTGTTAGCGGCGAGGGGTGATTCTCCACTGTCCCCCAACTGACTTTAAAGGAGGACTTTTGAACAATGATATTGCTGGAATCTCTTTTTGTTATAGTTAGTCTAAACAACACCACTGTACGCTCTCTCTTTAGCACCACGTCTCTTATTCATAGGAGGTCTTTCTCAACTAGCAGGTTTTTTTCTCCAAAAATTCTATTTATTCTGGTGGAATAGTTATCTTAACCATTCCGCCATTCTTGACTTTAACACGAATACAATGACACAAATCGGTCCAGAGTTCCACTTTCACCTTTTCTTAGGAATGGACTACATATGCCCAAAAATTAAAAGTAAATTATACTTTGACTTTCTATCAATTATGGCCACAACTTTATTTTTTTGAATTAATAAAATTTGCACATTATTTTTAAAATTATTTGAATTGGCTTTTGACATTTCGAATCAAGGGCAGAACCAAAATTTTTGTTTATCTCGGGCTAAACTAAGCATTTATAAGACTAACAAATACAAATATAAACTCATAAACATATATATAATAGTATAAATGTAAACTCATACTTAAATGATTTCTACATAGATAAATAGTTAAATATTTAATGAAATGATCACATATTGGTCATGTAATACTGTCTGAAAAAATAACACGTGATCATTGTCGTAAAAAAACTTAACGAATTATCAAATTTAAAAACAAAATAACACGAATTAAAATTTTAGTAATCAAATTAATAAAACGAATATATTTTAAGCATAAAAATACTATTAACTAAAACAAATATGTAACAACTTATATTGAAGGTTATCACTCAATAATTGATGATTCTTCCCGAAGCCACTAGATTAGCAATGCCCAACAACCAAACCAAACCAAAACCTCTTTTATTAACTAATGAATTAGCCTCACTGGCCTCATAAATTCCACACGCCAGATATTTTGAACCTTCTCAAAAGACCCAAAAAATAAAATAAAATAAAAATAAAAATAATAATATAATACAAAAATTTGCACACACAATCCCCACACATACGTAAAATCACATGCATTATCAAAAACTCTTACTCCTTTGCAACACCGCATGCTCTCCCAAGCAGTACAACTACACGTCCTCCTAACACCCACTGGCCCCACATCTCTCCACGTATCACCCTCCTGCACCGTTGATCTTTCATTCAATTTACTCACACCATGAACTACCGTGATTTGAACCACACGCAAGCATTTCTCTTCATCATCCTTCATAAACATCTTGGTCGACCGACAGAGTAGACAGGACATGTGAGACCCCAGCCACGTGTCAATGCACCGAGATGGAACAAGTGTCCACAGTACGGAATTAATTTCACAATTTATTTTTTTTTCGAATTCCCCCAAGCAAATTAGGCAGTCCTCGATCGGGTGGTTCGCGTCCGCACCGCAATGAATAAGAGGCAGAGATTTGACGGTCTGGGTCGAGGCCTTTGGAGTAGTGGTGGGGCCTTAATAAAGATGAAGAGGGTGGCGATGGCTGTCTACGACGGCGGACGTCGGTGCTGCCATCGTTTTCGTAGCCGGTGAAACGGCGGATGTAGATGGAGAAGAAGCCCATGAAAAAGAGAGCTGTACGGATGACGAGGATGGTTAGGGCTCTAATAATTTTTTTTTTCCCTGGGCTTCAGCCCCATCACAGCCCACTAATAATTTCGTCCTTGTTTTCAATGGTAAACATTCATTACGTTTTTGGGCATAAAATGTCTAAACCTATAAGAACAATAGATATTTTTAAAGTCTAGAAGTGAGCCAATATAAAATCAATAATAATAATAGTTAAGATGCATTGCGAAAAAACATGATAGTTGAGAAAAAAAATGTGAAACTAATAACTATATTAAAGATATATTGTAAAAAAATGTGATAATCGAATAAAAAATATGAAATATCAAAGACATAATTGAGGGGATCAAAGTATATTTTTTATACCATCCGAGTTAATGGTCTAGGAATAAGTCATACCTGTTTAAGGTCATTCTTGACTCTAATATGATTATTAAGTAGAATTCGATATACAAGTGTAACATGACTTGCTGTTTGATTTTGTGGTGTTGTGATGACAGGTTACTTAAATCGAACATTTTACATGGGACCCACATGGTCACGGTATTACTACCTAGGGATTAGACAATTAGTGTGTATTCATTATCTTTTTTGTCCTTATCACATGATTTCAGTTTAAAATATGGTTAGTTTATTTTGTGCGTGCGTGTGTGTTTGTTATTGGAAATTTTGTGGTGTTGTGTTATCAATTTTGAATTTCAAATTCGTAAACTAAGTAATTTAGAAATATATCGATTGTTTATCTGAAACGTTGATTTTCTTTCATTCGTGTCGTTATTTGTTAAACATGTATAGGTGGAATTCCAGACGATTGGTATCTTTTTGCATGAGACCTTGTTTGGCGTGTGCTTCGTTAAACCTATAAGCATTTGTATGTTACCCTGTATTTTTTGCTCCCTTAATTGATCCATTATTTTATGTGTTTTTGTTCTTGTTTTTTGATATGCAATTTATATAGATATTTCTATAGAGGTAGATGAAGAGATTTAAATATATGTTTATTATGCTGTTAATTAAAAAAACGTCTATCCAAATGTTTCATCTCAATATATCTATTATAGAGATACACTGAATTCAGTCAATATTAGTAAATGTATGTTAATGTACATGTGAACTATCAGATAATGAGTACGTTAATCGAAAACATGCCATTTTTTTTAGTGTATTTATCTAACAAAACGTGTTTATGAAATTTTTTTTTTATTATGATAACGTAATTTTTTATAATAGGTATTTTAATTACGTGATGATATTGTCTTTATTTTGTAATTTTATGACATTAATTATGTCAATTATTTTGATTTTTCAAAAAAAGACTTAATCTAAAAATAAATTCACAAATAGATTTTTTTAGAATCCTATTAGGTCTGAGTACCGGTTCCAAAAAACTCGACTTTTTTTTATCAAAATAGAAAAAACCCGCCAAATAGCCCGAGGAAAGAAAACAGCACTCAGAAGCCTGACCCGAGTGGGTCTCAGCTCCGGTAATTTGGACAAGAACACGCGCAAGTTGGGGCCGAACGGTCACTCCGTCGAGTTCTTTCACTTTCTTGTTCAGTTGTGGGGGTTTAGGGTTTCTGAATCATATTCACTGCCACGGTATGTACATTCTCTCTCCTTCTCTCTCTCTATTAATTTTGGTATATATGTGCTTCATCTGAATTCGGAGGATCTTGATTTTCGCTCTTAATTTTGGTTGCCTTTTGGAGTTCTCAGGTGAAATGTATTTCTTCTTGATTTGAGTATTTCCAGAAGATTGGAAAGACCTAGTTTGGTTTCATTTACATCTCTGATTTCTCGCTAAGCGTCATCCAGAAGGGGACAGTTTTCTCAGGTAAAATCTCCCAACACAAATCTCTCTCTCTCTCTCTCTCTGTGCATACTTGATCAAGGCGCGTGCGGAGGTTCCCAATGTGTTTGACTAGTGTCCCGTATCATTTCGGATGGCTTAGTAGTGCCTAGATTTTTTTTGTATTGTGTATTATTTGTTACGATAAGATTAGATGTGCGTATGTGAACTCTTGGGTACCCTTTCCACCCATGAGTTCATAATAATTGGTATCAGAATAAGCCACCACGTTGTCGAGAATGACATCAAACTTAGTCTGATTTGCAGCTCTCTGTGGTTTGAGCGCCCAAGTGAGCTGTTTTTGCATTGGCAGTTAGTGCTGTTGTTTATTATATTAGCGGACATCATCTACGAATTATAAATGCTCAGCTCATACTCAACAAAATCTTATTCAAACTACTGGACACAAGCATCTTCTGAATCCCTTGATAAATGTAGCACTAGCTGCTAGTAAAAATATGTTTCTTGTAGTAGAATTCCAATACCCAAGGGGTTGTTTGCTGCTTTACTTGAAAAGAAAAAGAGATACACCTAAGGAATGCTTAATTGGGCTGACAAATAAAATGCTCAGTCTTAATCCACTGGAATGATAATATTACATTTACAGACATCATATTTTGAAGGAGTAGTATTCCCTTTATACTATGCATTTAACTACCTGATCTGGGGATCCATTTTTATTTACACGAAATACTACCAGAAGTCGAGGATGATATGTATCTTTCCATGAAAGATACTTATAAATTTGAGGACTCCCTATAAATTTGGACTCTCTAGCGTATATTTATATTTGGAGAATTATTTGTCATTGTCGTACAGTTTGTAAACCATGCTTTCTGGGACAAAAGCATTTAATCTTTATGTGTTTATTTCTTTATTATGGCATTTTCGTCATTAATGCTATATTTTCCATTTTAGTTCCTCTCGTGATGCAACAATACATATTATGTGTTAACTGCTACTCATTCGCGTTTTGACAGCTAAGGATATCCAAATGGATTCGGGTACAGTTCAGCAGTCTGAATTGTTGTCTGCGAAAAAGGAATCTATGGACATCGATATTCCTGATGAAAGTAATGGAAGCACTGCTGGGATAAAGGAAAATGGATTTCATCTTTATCCTGTTCCTAGTAATGATAAAGGTGAAGGTTTGCCCTATGCACCTATAGATTTTCCTAATCCTGGTGATAATTGGATCTGGAAGGTGGGGAAGAGAATTGCAGCTTCTGGATATCATATGGATAGATACTTGTATCTTCCTCTCCGTCTTCATGAAAGCTGCAGTGGACGTAGGAAAAACGGATTTGCAAGCAAGCTATCAGTGGAACAGTATATCCGGACAGTATTCCCTGGTACAAATGTTGATGCATTTTTTGCCTCCTTCAGTTGGAAGATTCCCTCAAGAAAGCTATATGAGAAAGGAGGTCAGGTTTAGTTCAAGATTGTTCTGTTTCTACTGTTTTGTTAATGGCATAATTGGGGCTTAATTTGTCTGAAACACAATTATGTGGACCTGCTATGGTATTCTTGTAAAATGCTTCACTCTTTTATAAGTCTGGTATCAATGTGGATGCCTCCTTCAGTTGGTGCATTTTTGATTTCTCAAAGTTATCAGCAATGTTTGTGTATATATATATACACACACACATATATTGAACTGCTATTGTGAAGAAAATTTACTAAGAATTATTGCTTGAGTTTAGGTTGTCAGATTGATGCCTACATTCAGCAAATGATTGTGTTTGTTTACTCCCAACTTGTATATGCGAGGAAAATATTTTTGCTCCTGTTCTCCCTGATCCTTAATCTCACCAGCTTTCATATTTGGTGACATTGTTTTTTTATCAACTTGCATACCCTCATCTTCTTGGTAATCTACTGTATGATCACTAATGTGGATGGATGAGTTATCATCAGAATGGATATTTGAAGGGCTCCTCACAATTATTGGGAGAATGTAATGTCTATGCATATATATAGTTATTTCCCTTAACACATTTTTTTTTCATTTGTTTTTGTTAACAGAAGCTCAACCTCTGTGTAGGTAATGCAGAAGGGCTTGCAATTGGCTTTGTTCCTTCCAGGGATATAATGGACCATTCAGGGCCTGATTCCCAATTTGGGACTGCAGGATGTAAGGCTGGTAACAAAATGTGTAACAGTTTAGAAGAAGCTAGGAATCCCTCTCTTGAAGCCATGTTGTGCGACGTCTGCTGCAGTGAGCCTGGTTTCTGTCGAGACTGTTGTTGTATTCTTTGTTGTAAGACTATAAGTTTGGCCTATGGAGGCTATAGTTTCATTAGATGTGAAGCACCTGTAGCTGGGGGCTTTATTTGTGGACACCTTGCCCACATAGACTGTGGTCTCCGATCTTATATGGCTGGGACTGTAGGAGGAAGCATTGGTTTGGATGCTGAGTATTATTGTCGGCGTTGTGATACAAAAACAGATTTGGTTTCACATGGTATGAAGCTTTTAAAGACCTGTGAATCTATTGATTCTCGGGAAAACATTGAGAACATTTTGAATGTTGGTATTTGCATTTTGCGTGGCTCACAAAAAACAAGTGCAAAGAGGTTGATGTCTCATATTGAAATGGCCATGGCAAAGGTAAGTGTACACATGTTAGTTTCTTTTTTTTTGAAGAAGTTTGTCCTTGTTTCTAGGGTTTCTATATTGGCAACATGACTAATTTGATATTTACAGCAGCTCAGGAGTGGGTCTCCCCTTGAAGATGTTTGGAAGGTAGAAGACATCTCTGCTGTAGTGGCAGGTAACTTTATCTTTCTAACCTACACTGTTCCAAGTTATTATCTCAATCTATGGGAGATTTAGACTTTGAACGGGGTGTTGTCAAAACAGTTCCTTTCTATTTTATGGCCCATATGTAAGATGCAGCCCACAAGATCTTTTTATTGGTATGATTATTGATGGGTGTAATTTACGTAGTTGTATAGCAGAGCTCGGGACTCAAAAGGGAGGAATGAATTGGAGATTCATAAGGGACATTAATGGAGTTCATTGGAATACCCAGTCAGAGCTACTAGGCTCTCGATGGTTAAACAATCAACACAAGGATAATAATTGAGAATAGAAATCAATAGACATAGTGTTTACCAGCTCAGAAGATTGATTAGTTTAATCTAATGGAGTCTCTTGGACTTATGAGAGTTTTTTATTGGTTGGGGAAGACGATTACAATGCTCTTGAGAGTCAATTCAAAGATATTTGTTCCTTTAGAATGTGAGGGATCAGTACCTATATACAGTGTGAGGGAATATGGTCTTGGCATAATCCATATGATCCCTCCAGGGTTGTTATGATCCATATGAGAGAAGGTTTGGTTGTTGGAGGCTACATTTCTTAGGTGTGATGTGACCTTCTAGAAGGTGTAAGTTGTCGCTGTCGTTGTGTGCAGGAGAGTTACGTTGGTGCTAACTCTTGAGCAGCGGTTCTCGACCTAGGAAGTTTGAGCTGTGGTCATGAGTTGGGTAGCTAGAGACTAGGAGCTCAGCTAATTCGTTTGACATGCATGTCTTGAGTTAGAACTCAAATTTCGATGTCATCATGCAAGTCCCCATTGGGGGCATACTTCCGAGCTATATCTGGACCGAGCTGTATCTTAATTTTTAGTATCCTCAATTGCCCCCCAGTCCTGAGCCAAGTCTACCTTGCTTGACATGGATTGAGACTGAACTGCGTTTTTGGTTGTTGATAAGCTCGCTCATACTCACTTGGAATAGATGTGATGGGATGTTTCTAGGGATTTAGATGTTATGCGTGTGAGAGGAGTCACTCGTGCTTTGATTATCGTGTACGTTCAGTGTTGCTGCAGTACGCATCCAGCCGTACAATCGCCTTAAATGCCTTTGCATAGAAAATTGCCAAAATTTTCCTATTTCAACTTTTTTGCTTTTTAAAATTCCGCTACGCTTTTTCTAGAAAACCCTCTCTCTCCACTTTTTGCTTTGCGGCTTCATCTTCCTTCCTTCATATGTCCTTCAAGAATTCTCAACAAGCACCCCGACCTTCCTTTGGATTATTTGGAGGACTTTCAAAGCTTCTTTCACCCTTCCTAGTCATTTTTCTTGGTTTCTAATCGTCGATCGCCTCCATTTTCTAGGTACGCCCTCTATCTTGTTTCTTCTTTAGCTTCTCTTTCCTAGGGTTTCCTAATTAACCCTGGATCCTTTGAATTCGAGGTGGTTCTTTCATTTTTGGTTGCTTTGTTTTTGTTATTTTAGGAGCTCGGGTTGATCTTTATATCATCTTCCCTTTTCTTGGACCCCTACGCGACTACTAGGGTTTTCCTTTTTGATCGTTGGTGCCTGGATCCTCGAGCCATTGAGGACTATTCTTCGAACGTCCTTTCTCTCTATACTAATTTTGGCTATTTTGTGCCTTCATGTCTGCTTCTTCTGAGGCTATAGGGTCTATTGTCTCCCTTATTATGGTTGATAGATCTCCTTAGATCCGGTCTTGTCGTTGTAGACGGATTGGTTTTGATGCTAAGGACGATCTGCCGAGCTCCCTAAGGTGAGTGAAAGGGTGAATTTGTCAAATCTTGATGAGGTCGGTGACCTTGGAGATATGAGCGATGAGATAGATAACTTCGAGGTCGACGTGATCAATGCTTGCGTTTCTGGCACCGGGCTTTCTTGTTTTTTCTTGGCTCATCTTCGAAGCCTAAGAGATCTTGGAGGAGACGGACTAGGAAAAATGTCATCGGGGCTTCAGGCTCAACTGGAGAGGATGAAAACACCCCGAGCACCTTAGATGCCTTAGGACCTAGTAGAATTACCCCTCATCTGCTTAGCATACTCTTTGCCAAATTCGGCTTCCCTAGGAATATGCATGTCTGGTGTCCCAATGTTGACAATTGTTACAACATTGTGATTCTTGAGAAGACTTACTTCTTCTCCACTGCTTTTGAGTACGGGCTTTGGTTTCTCATGCACCCCTTTCTAAAGTCCGTGTTTTTGTACTTTAATGTATGTCTAACTCAACTCTCGCCCAACTTCTAAGGTATCCTAGTGGAACTTATGATTTTCTTTAAAGAAAACGGCCTCGTTGGCTTCCTAGTCGTTCCTTTACTCGTGAATTTCTTCAATGTCAAGTTCTCTCCTACCAAAGACTTCCTTTATAATTCGAAACGGGTGAGACTCGCCCTCTAACAAGTGATCTGTCGACCTCCCACAAGGGTTAGAAAGATAGCTTGTTCTTTGTGTCGGGCCAGGAATGAGAGTTCCACCTAATGCATGTGTCTCAAGCTTGGTCAAACCCAAATAAATTGGGTGAGTCCAGGCCGAGGTGTCTTATTTGAGCTTTGTTCTCATTTGTCCTTAACTTTTCGATTGCTAACGTCTTTCCTTGTTGTTTCAGGTATTTGCCCTAACCTCAGCGCCGATGTCAAGCTCATCTCACCATCGATCTAAGCACGGATTAGGCTGCCAGTGGCAAAGGGTGAAGCTGTTGTACCTCTTTTGCAGTTAGAGGAGAAGACCTTCATGGTAAGACTTTCACCTTATAACTTTTGTTAGAATTTCATCCTATTTTGTAGGATCTTTGGCTTAATCCTTTGTTTTCCTTTCCTGTTTAGATCTTGATGCCATGGCTTTAGACACTGATGTCGTTAAGGCAAAGTCGGCCAAGATGAGGACTGACACTAAACCTCAGAGGCTGCTGGAAAAAGGAAGGTTGAGGTTGTGTTCGATGCCGATCTAGAGCCTTTAGAAAAAGTGCTAAAGAAGGACCCCAAGGAAAAGGCCCCTTCTACTCCCAAGTCGTCTACTAATGCTAAGAAGGTCAAGGATCCTCCTTCTGAGCTCAAGAGGACTCCTGCAGAGGTGGCCAAGACCTCTGTCGTGCCTAAGGAGGTGATGAAGACCTTTGTTAAAGCTACTCCATATCTTCACGATCTCCTTCCAGCGCAGACTTTAAAGGAAACACTTTCAAGGGTGCTTCATGTCGCGTTGGGGAGTCCTTCAGCTAGTGTGGCCAAAGGTGAGCACTCTTTTCTGAGCGACGTGAACCTAGCCGTCAGTGCTATGCTCTCAATCATTCCCGAAGCCGACATCCTGAAGGTTTCCTCGATGTCTTTTTCTACCTTAGCTGCTAGTGCCTTACACGAGGCAACCTCGGTAAGTTCCTGACCTCTATCTTCAGGGTTTAATGGAACCCTCTTGCTGACCTCTAACTTGAGTTTATTTCAGTTTTTGTAGATGGCGATACACATCAGTGCTTTGGTTAGCAGAGTTCGAGCTTCAGAGAAGGTTGCCGAAGATGCCAAGAAATTTCTCAAGGCCTCTGAGCTCAAGGTTGCAAAGCTAATCTTTGAGAGTAATGATCTCAAGAAGAAGGTCGAGGAGCTAAGCTCGTCCAAAGGGAGGCTCGAGACTGAGGTCAAGTTGAAGACAGATAGTCTTGTGCAAACTCAGAAGGATGTGGTGAAAGTATGGGAAATGGCGAAGTCGGCAAAGGATGACTTGAAAGAGCTAAACATAGTCCACGACACCTACCACAAGGAGTTCAAGGCTGAGAAGTCTAAGGTGGCTGATAGAGATACCACCATCGTTGATCTGAAGGATGAAAATGCCACTGCCTGGGCCAAGGGCTACTTTGCCTTCTAGAAGCAGGCCATGAAGAAGTATCCTAACCTAGACTTCGACTTCGAGCCTCCCCTTAGAGAAAAAGGGGAAGAAGAAGAGGGATATTCGACTGAGGAGGAAGAAGCTAATGAAAAGGAAGTTGCAGCTATGGATGGGGCCATTTCTGATCTCACTCAGCCAGTGGTTGCTTCGGATGAGGTGGAGAACTCAACTCCCATTCTGCCTGAAGGTCAGATGGATGTCACTGTTGAAATGGCTAAGAGTTAGGAAGAGACTACTAACCCAACCGTAGATGCATAGCCTGAGCTACAGATGCATAGCTTCTTTGTTTTCTTTTTGAACAATGAACTTTCAGCTCCGTAAAACTTCCATTTAGTTTTAAATGGCAATTGGCTTTGAAAAACCTGTCTAATTAGTATCTTTTTCTTTCTTTATGCTTGAGATTGTGGAAATATGTCTCCTTCCTTGCCCCTTGTTTTAAGAAGGGTCTTGGTCTTCTGGGAGTAGTTGTTTCAAAACTGTTAGTTTATGGGGCCAAGTCTGAGGTCTGCGTGGCCCCATAGACTTGGGCTCATTGAACGTTTATGAGCTTGAAGAGCTCATTTTGCATTTATGAGCTAAAAAGCTCATCGTTTGGGTATGAGCTTAAGAGCACATCTTTCGCTTATAAGTTGAAGAGCTCGTCGTGTGTCTATGAACTTAAGATCTCATTGTTTGTTTATGAGCTGAAGAGCTCATCGTTTGTTTATGAGCTAAAAAACTTATCTTATTTTAATGAGCTTAAGAGCTCATCGCGTTTTCTAAAGGAATGAGTTGAATCTTTCATTCATTGATGGAAGATCTTTACAAAGAATTTCAGTAGGAATCAAAACAATCTTTCTTACAGACGGTGCCAAACTGATGGTGTAATTTACATGGTCGTGTAGCAAAGCTCGGGGCTAAAAAGGGGAAAATGGATTGAAGATTCGTAAAGGACGTTAATAGAGTTCACTAGAATACCCGGTCAGAGCTACTAGGCTTTCGATGGTTAAACAATCGACACAAGGATAATAACCGAGAATGGAAATCAATAGACAAGAGATTTATAGTGGTTTACCAGTTCAGAAGCTTGGCTAGTTCATTCTAATGGAGTCTCTTGCTCCTGGGAGAGTTTCTATTACAATGTTTGGAATCAGTCTTGAACGTGGTCTTGGCGTAATCCATGACTCCTCTAGGGTGGTTATGATCCATGTGAGGGAATATTTGGCTATTGGAGGCTATATTCTCTATGTGTGACGTGACCTTCTGGAAGGTGTAAGCTGTCGTTGTCATTGTGTGCACAAGGGTTACGTTGGTGCCGACTCCTGAGTGGCGGTTCTCGACCTAGGAAGTCTGAACTGACGTCATGAGCTGGGCAGTTAGAGACTGGTAGCTCAACTAATTTGTCTGACCTGCATGTCTCGAGGGCATACTTTCGAGCTGTATCTGAACCGAGCTTAATCTTGGAGAATTTTTGATATCATCAATTATCTTTTTGAATTCAGAGGCATATGCTTTATATTTTACCACTCGCAATGTCTCCTCTAAGATATGACATGGCTTAGTCCATGTGCTGATTTCAGTATCACTTGATGCCCAAACACCCCATTGTATGTTTTGTTGGTTGAAATCTTGTGTATGTTAGAGTTGACCATCAGCCAGCTATTCTCAAATTTTACTTGTACAAAATGCTGTTTCCACCTTAACTTTCACTTCAAGTAGAACGAACTTAGATTGTTACTAACATAGTGTAATACCAAGGCCTTTAACATTTCATCAATTCCATCTCATTGTAGGAGAAATGTCTCATCATGGAGATGATGCTTTGGAAGTCTCAACTCACAAGGAACCTCTAGATCAAAGACTAGGCTCAATGCATATTTTATCTGGAAATTTTGACCATCGAGTTGAATCGCTAAAATTGGAGGATGAGATTGATCAAATTTTGCAGGCGCTGAAAAAGTCACAGGAGTCCGAATACAAAATTGCAGAGGAAAGGCTTTTCGCTCAGAAAAATTATCTTCTAAATCTATATCAACAGCTTGACAAAGAGAGGTCCGATCTTTTAAGGTACACATCATCAACTGACTCAGATACGTTACTCGACACTGTCCTTAAGAGGGTGGATCAGATAAAATGGGAGGTCAAAAAACTCAGGGATATGCAAGAAGTGGCCAAGGGATTCGGAAAAACTTCAAAAGATACTCTAAAAGAACATTTTGGTATAGAAATGGAGCATTGACAACCATTTTTTAGTACATGATGATGTCTGTAGTCACCAGCTGTTTGTGTTGAAAGTTTTGTGGAGGGGGGTTACACCTCTAGATAGATCATTTGTGATATACTGATATTCAATCAACAGCCTCGGCTGGTTTTCTCGGAGATCACATTTACCGGTGAATGTAACGCTAAATTCGCTCGAGAGTAGAACTCATTCGGATGATTTACAAAGTTTGGAATGGGTTCTGCACTGTTCCATGTCCTTTGATCAATGCATGCTGATGTTAGAGAAAATGACATAGAAACGATCAGTACATACCGGAGTTTAAGAGAGGTAAATGATAGATAATTGTTTTATTATTATTTTTTTTAAAAATTAATTTTTGAATTTGAATCTATAATGTATTAAACAACAATCAACACAACACAATAAAACATCTGTTTTGACTGCAGCATGCACTTTGGATGTACCTAACCCCTTTCCAAACCAAATACATTGATGATGAGCCAAAATTCAAATACACCTTCAAGACAATATAATTCAAATTACCCTTTTTTTTTTGGTATGTTCAGGAGCGTTTGAGTCGGTTTATGTGAATTTCGATTAATTTTCTTATTAGTTCAATCAAAAATAGGTCATTTACGAGAAATAAATTTATTGATTTAAAATATTTGAATTTATAGTTTATTTTTGTTTCTATTGTAATTCATTCAAATTCTATCTACGTTGTAATTTCAATGATTTTCCGACCAAAATCCAAATAAAATATAAAATGAATATCTACAGGTAATGTTAATCCAATTTCAAAATACAAGAAAAGCATTAACAACTATTTTACATTTATATTTTTCATATAATTAATTCATATAATCCCCAAAAACAAAGCTTGAGATTTACATTACGAAGACAATCCCTGCATATTACGCAAATTCAAAAGCAGGATTGCTGTACAACAAGAAGGCGACTCAATGCTGCCCAACCCTCGCTTCCACCTTCCTCTTCTCCACCTTTCGGCACCGTCACAATCAGCTCACCATCCACAAACACCGCCTGCGCCAACTCCGTTCTCGTTCTCGCCGGCAGCCTAAACCGCCACGTGTCAACCTTCAGGTTATCCAACAACTCCTCGATGACGCCATCACCAACACCACCACTCCTGACGACAATTTTGGTAACCCCAGGGTGAATCTCCACGGCATGTGCCCTGACTTCATCACCGACCCCGACGGCGTCTTCGTCGTCGATCTCCGCAACGAATCGGAAGAATTCCGAGGTCTCCTCCACCGTTACGTCAGCGTCGGAGCGGAACGGGAGTTCCAGAACCTTGTTGAACACGTGAGGGAGTCTTTTGAGCTTTTTCTGGGCGCTACCTTCCATTAGGGTTAGGGTTTGCGACCATGAATCGAAGTCGTCTCGAACTGTGATGTTCCGCTTCATCGACACGGGATGAACCTTCATGGTTTCGATTTGTAGGGCTGTTGTTGCGAAGAATCCGAATATAATCGGAGTCAGAAGAATCAAAATCTTGATAAGGTTTGGGCGGCAATATGGTACGCTTCGAATCATCAGTTAACGGTCATAATTCAAGCCTTTTTTTTCTTTTCTCCGCTATGTTACCTATACATACAATTCATACATAAAATATACTTTTATGATGGGATTGAGAGAGATTGAAATGGAGATCAAAGAAGATAATGAAATCTGCTAATTGGGTATTTAGGGTTTATATACAGGGGACGATGAAATTGATAATTGCTATTTTTTTTTTTTGATTTTATCCATAATGATTGTATCAAACTAATTATCAAATGAATGGATTCAAAATTTTCTTCTCATTTGTCTTTGTCTATATATAGATTTTGCTTCATAAACAAGTCAATGAAGGTTCTTCTATCTCCTATCATCCGGTCGTCTCCACTGTCGTTGAGCCCATGTATCATATAAACCTTCTAGAAAATGGGGTCCTGCTAATGAAATAATTAATAATAGTAATGATGCGATACACGAAATATATATATATATATATATATTTTTTTTTTTTGGTTTAAAAAAAAATAATTTATACGTATTTCAACTAATTCTTTTTCGGTGCAGTCAAAGATAAGTCATTTTTGTCAAAATTAAGATATTTATGAGAAATAAATTTTTCATGGTTTAACTTCAAGAATTAATTATCTATATTAAAAAATTAGTTATCTATATTAGTGGGTTAGCTTTGAATTGAGTCTTGAGTTGAATAATTTTTTGGAGAAATGGGTGATGAAGTAGATCACAAAAAGATAGAGATAGGGATAGAGCGGGGATGGAAGCAGAAGCACAAAAGCTGCAAAAATTTGAGAGTAAGAGCATCTTATTATATGCATATTGACACACATTCATTCATTAAAATAAATAAAAATAATATTTAAAAAATTAATTTTTTGCACAACTCTATGATAAACTATTAATTTTTAGATATATGTTGACTATAAATTCTTAAAATGAAAATTATAATTTACAAATAACATTATAATTTGATACGGATTTTTGGTATGATACTTGTCACACCCCTATTCTGGATCACATAGGGTGGGCGGCGGACCAGCCATCAAGGTCTTAACCAACTAATCCTATACATAATAAATGTAAAATACAGCGGAAGACAAATAATAAAGTGATTCACCACCGACCTAATGAATATCAGAGGAATAAATGAAACATCACCAACATCATTACTAAATCCATGCAAAACAATAATTAAATCATAATGTTCATTACTCTAAACATAAACAATATTGTTACCAAAACATTTAAACATTTGTTTTAAAACTATAAAAAAATTTTAGTCCTAAAAACCTACAATAAAATAAAATTTTAATTCTTCTAATTCTTCACCTTGATTATCACATGAAAAATGTTAAATGTTTGGATAAGTACAATAACCCGTGAATAGAAACCACCTCTAATGAGGTGTGAAAATAAATCTCATTGTTTATATACAAAAATAAATTTTTGATAGATACATAAGTACAACAAATTGTATCTCAACCCTTCTCACATAATCATTTTAAACAAAATGATTTCATGATCAAAAATAATTTTATAAATGAAAAGACTTTTATAACCCAAAACACCCACCCATTTTTATAAATAACTTTATAAATAAAAAGACATTTTATAACTCAAAACACTCACATACACATTTAGTTCCAAATACATTTGTCAAATCATATTTGTTATCACTAGTTTGGTAATTGACTCAGTCTCTTGTTATCATTAGCCTGATATTGGTCTCGTCTCTTGTTATCACTAGCCTGNTAATTGACTCAGTCTCTTGTTATCATTAGCCTGATATTGGTCTCGTCTCTTGTTATCACTAGCCTGGTAACTGACCCAGTCTCTTGTCATTACTAGCCTGATGACTAACTCAGTCTCTTATTACCACTTAGACCTGATAACCCCCGTATCCGTCTCATAAACATGATTTTTGTACGCACAAAAACTGCAATTTTAGTCCTAACGTACACAAAATTTCCTTTTCATCACTAAAGCAATGATATAAAATCATCTCACAATGTTATTCAAAATTCACATGTAGAATAAGTTCACAATTTTAAAACATTTAATTGCAACTCCAAACATTAACACATGTATCATATATATAAAGAATCTACACGCAGGCATGCACCCACCTTGAATATAGAAAATCCTCCCAAAAGAAGTAGTAAACTATTTACTTTAATTTCCAAAATTCTATTCAAAGTAATCTTTTCCAACCTTAATGCAATCACCACCTAATCCAAAATAACATATAACAATTAATCCCTATTCCTAACTTCGTCGTGTCACGATTTTATATTTAATTTACGTACTTCCTACCAGTTGATATATACTTAATATATCCTTTACATATAACTATTCTTTCTAATACGAGATAATAGGGTATAAAAGTATTCTGGGTTGTTTAGAAAAAATGCTAAAGTTTTGTGATTAAATCATAATTTTTTTGAAACTTTTGGAATTAAAGTGCAATTTCTTTGAAAAACGAATTTTCATAAATCTTCAAAAATTATGTTCTTCCAACTTACTAAGTAAAAATAGTGGTTAAAATTAAGTTTAGAAGAGTATATGGATCAAAATAAAGTTCTTTGAAATTAAAAGGATGATCCTATAATTTCTAGATTTGGTCTTCTATTAAATTTCAAACAACTACATACCTCAATTTAATATAATAATTTCAAGAAGACCCATATATATACATATATCCACCGATATTATAAACCTTACACCATCTAATTGAATAAAAATATAAAACCCATAAAAAAAGTAATCAATCTATACCTTTAATGAATTGAACCCTTTTTCTTTTTCGTTTTNGCATGTTGAACCCGAGGGTAACTTGGCTTGTGTCCGTACACCAAGGACAATCATCTTAGTTGGAGTCAAATTCTTCACCTTACAAACCAAAGCTGAACATATCCACAAAGGCACTCTATTTACTGATGATCCATTTTCGAAAAATTCTCCCTTATGGGGGAAGGTTAATCCTCACATCAACACGGAACATAAAGTGACCTGTTATGGAACAACAATCAAACTAGGTCGATGAGTTCCTAAGGCATTGGATGGGCATCAGAGCCATTGAGGAGAGGCAAGCACCTATCAAGGTGAGTGAGCTAAGATTGTTTTTAGGGCTCATGAATTATTACTGAAGATCCACCGTAAGTTACTCGAAGAGGGCTAAAAAATATCCTAAAGAAGGACGTACCAACCATCGTTGTTTTCCGGTGTGAGTGAGCCTTATATGGAGTTTAACTAAAAAAACCATCAATCACCACAGGTAATATGCAGAGTATGAAAAAATTACCCAATAAAATGGTGGACAACCTACATATTTGCCAACTCCATTTGTATCCGAGTTCCATCCAGAGCAAGAATATGTTCAATATTCGAATCTAGCGACCTACCAAATTTCCACAATCCAAAAAGAGCAGCAGCTCCTGCAAAACAGGTGGAATAAATAGATAGACACACACAAAAAAAAAACTTCTATATTTGCAAAATATTAGGATTGTCCACATATACTTGTAGAGAAACAGAGAGTGATATAATAGAAACTTGCAATACAGTCAACAATAGGTATAGGTGATAGTTTCATGTTATGTTTCCCAGATTGCTGGTCTTGGTAAAGTTGCAGTAGATCTTCTGCCAACTATGATGGGTCGAGGCTTAACACAATAGGGGAGCAGGGTGGAGTAAATTTTGGTAGGTAGTAGATAGTGTGGATTTGGCTATAACATACTCTACCCTATCAGATAACAAATCAACAAACATCACAACAGAAAAAGCTTTAAAATGGGATTTTAATCAATGTAAAGCCAAGTAAAGAAGCATGGATACTTGCATGGTACTGGAAGAGCAAATATAGGAGAAATGAAAGGCACCTGAGGAGGCTATTGTCCAAGCTTTACACCATAGGTTCAATAATTCTTGTCTGGCAAATGGTAATTAACCCAATTTATAGCAGTCTATGGTGATGCTCTAAATGGAGGTACAATCATAATGAACATTACTACAACAATTTTGACATAGATAAGGGTGTTCTTTTAATGAATGACCACTTTCAACAACATGATGCACAGTAAAAATATTATCGTCATGATGTCACCAGGCCATCAAAACATCAATATACCACCGTAAGTACACATTTTCTCGCATCCAGAACAAAAACCATTGGGATGAGAGACTTACAATTACCATTTCAAGGATGTACTTGCATATGAATTATGCTTACTATTAATCATTAGGTTTCCATATTATGATGTAGTGATTGATGTAATATTCACTGTATTTGGGTGTCTTATATAATATCTAGGCAATGTTAGAAGTTTTAAAGTTTCTGTAAAATGTCATTCAAGTTCATATTGTTTAAAAATTAACAGGGTTTAGTGCTATCAACACTTTGGCATCTGAATGATTTCATTTATTCAGTGCACAATTTGCCCTGATTCCTTTTGTAAGATGTAGCACAAGATGAAAAAAAGATAAAAGAATTGCACGATGTATAACCAATAGCAGGTATCATTAGGTTTTTTAACAAAACAATTCAGGAATTGAACATAAAAGGGGCAAACCAACAAAAAAGATGAGTAGATATATAGACAAAGGAGGAAGGGTGGAGGGATGGGCTGATGGCATCTCTTACCTCCTGAAAGGTTGATGCGGAAAAAGTTATTTAGCCTTCGACTTGCTGTCATACAGAATTGAGATTTTCAAAAACAAAGTGACCCAAATAAATTATAAAACCCCTTGGATACACCAACAAGATGAAGTAGAAGAAGCAACAGACAATTATGTGATCAGCTGAACCTGACCTCCATAGATATAACAACTTTAAAATTTATGATCGATTCTAAAATATCATATCATGATCGATCCTGGAAGTTACGACTTGTTACTACTTTTTTAGGTCAAATTACACCTTTTAAAAGTGAAGTTACAACTGATTAAGGGTACTTATGGTTAATTATAACATTTTATGATTGATCATAGAATTAACTTCACTTTTAAAAAGTATAACTTCATCTCAAAAAGTAGTTACTTTCNAAAAAAAAAAAAACACACCATAAATTACCTGTCGAAATTAGGTGTGAGTATCCACAAGGATATGCTCATCACTAATCAGAGTTCGAATGAGAAGCAACATGAGGGCGATACTTTCGAGTAGAGTTAGAGTAGACCATGGCTTGGATAGTTCCAAAAAAAAGGTTTCCATGCTCAACTCCTGTGTCTCCAGAAGACTTTGACTCAACTTCAAACTGGGTGAGAAGGAAAAAGAGAGAATACCAAACAGCATTCACCACCAGAGCAGCCACCACTGCTGTGCATCAACATATACATAGACTTTCCCCTATTTATGAAAATACCACATTCTGCTTGACAGTTAACAGGAGATTATTTCCAGTAATTTGGATGTCAACCTCACTCTTAAGCCACGGTATCTTCTGAATTTGGAGAAACTTCCCGATGGCGCATTCGATGCTTGTGATGAGATCGTTTATGACGATGACTATGTCTTTTGGAGGAGGTGCTGGAGGTAACAGGGTGACAAATCTCCTCAAACCCTGATGGAAGCCCAAGAACGCAATCAAGTGGGTCTGCTATTGCATCAGCACCTGGGTTCCTCTATGATAATGAAAATAGGTCAGATAAAGAAAACTTAAAGAGGCACTCGGATATGAAAGAAAGGAAATCATCCATTTTTTAAGTTATGCTTACAAAATGTGAATACTTTTGCACATGGTCCTTTTAAAATTAGTGTCTTTGTACATTGGAAGAGGCAGAGAAAAAAGAGAAGAGAAGAGAAGAGAGGAGGGGGTGGGGGGATCACATACATGATACATGCAAACCCCACCATGTTTAAATTAAAGTTTATTTCCTCTAAGCCACCTAATTTCCTCAGGTGACAAAAGCATGGCACGACAATGAGGAATTTTGTATCACTACATCAGAATGTTTATGAAACAACTTTAGTAGTATAAGAAGATTAGTCAGGGATTCTTACAGAAACTTGCTTCAGCTCCACATCCATTTTCTCTGTATCAGTCTTCTCTGAATCAGTCTTGTCATCAGAAGAATCACTGACATGTGACCTCTGAGGAGCACCATTGTCAGCAAAAAAATTTCGGTGACGCCACCTTAATTTTGGCTGGTCTGAGGATGAATCATCATAAACCTTCTCGGAGTAGAAATGTTTGGATAGAAGGTGTGTTGTCCACTTATCATCCACATTGTTTCTCACCAATCTACCATGTGGAAACTATATCATTACATACTTCAGAGACCTCAAGAAAGGGAAAAATACTAAGATTTTGTAGCCCACAGAGAGATGGCAATGATGAAAAAAAAGAGAGAACAGCTTGAAAAATATGTTTCTAGGTTAGTAAACAGTAACCCTTTACCACTCAGTTCTTTTCAAAGTGTTCAAGGAACTCTTTCTTTTTTTCAGTTAATTCTTTTTTTTGGTCACAAATATATCTAAAGATGTGTGTTCCCCAGATCCCGCAATGGCGGGAGCCTCATGCACTGGGTAAAGATGAACCGTGATAATGCATAACCACAAGTATTAGCCTTTACATCGTTATACCCAAAATTACTAGTAGGCGACCGTGGTAGGTACTTAGAATTTAAATTAGCCTGGGATATGGTGAGTGTATAGCCAAAAATGGGGGACATCATAAATTCTCATTTTCTTTTATTTACTGTCACAAAATCACCACAGGCATTATCAATGCTTTTTCCTCCCTTTTTAACCATTTGTTTTTGCTCATCTATTACTTCCACTAAAGCAGGGCCTCTCCTTTACTCTTGTACAGAATTGAATAAACAAACAAAACTATATATACAAAAAAAAAAAAAA
>CAUOFW020003558.1:567224-593633 GCA_963454935.2 Ilex paraguariensis | reverse complement strand
AAAAAAAAAAAAAAAAACTCCATAAATAGAAGACCCAAGAAAAGAGGTCTTCATTTTGCAGGGAATGTGAAGGATTATGGACTTATTTCAGTAAGTCAAAGTCATATTTGCAGAAAAAGAAAACCAAAACTAGCTAGGAAAGAAGCCTCCATTGAAAAAAAAGCATCCCCTGTACAACAAAAGATGAGATTTAGCCATCAGAGGCTACCAGTTATATATACTTTATTCCAGGACACGGAGATAATGAGGCCTACCTATTTTCCTAACTAGTAATAAGAGAAGTACGAGTCATCTCCTACTTGGGATGTGCTTGCTGATCTTGAGTACTTCTTAGCAGAAGTATTCGATGATGACGAGGTATCGCCGGATCTTCTCCTTAGCATCTGCCTCATCCCATCGGCAACCCGAGTTGCCGGATTCGATTTATATTTTCGGCAAAATGACATGTGAGCCTTCACAGCTTCTTCCACACCAGATGACTTCTTACCTCTGTTAACTTCATCTCTCACAGCTTCTGAGCACAACCCACATAGCCATTTGCCATCAAATTTTTCCTTCACCTCACTGATATAGTCTTGGGTGCAATCTTCTTTCAATCCACAACACTCACATTTGGCCAGTTCAATGTCCATCTATTCCACTTTGCTTGCAAGAAAACAATAAACAAAAAAAAAATCTCTCCAATAAAAAGTTATCACAGAATTATGCTATAGAACCATAGTGAAAAAGTGGGTTTTTTGAGGTATGGTTGGTCTTTCATGTGTATTGGCTTTGTTGCCATAAGAACTAAGAAGGTGGTGTTTGAAAGGGAGAGGGAGAGAAGAGGAGAGAACTTATAGTAGGGAAAACTGCCATAATTTCCTCCATGTTCTAAGGGACATGGGTCAGTGGAAAATGAGACAAATGTGGTCTGGGGGCCCTCTACTGTGGTCCTTTCAAGCATTAAAAACTCTATAATGGGGTTAATGAATTAAAAAAGGGAAAATTTCAATCACACCCGTTCTAATTTATCATATTATGAAGGACGTTCTCTCTATTTTTTGAATCTCTACTGACATCTCTGTTAAATTAAAAATATTAACTAGAATATAATTTTACTAAATTATCCATGATATATTTGAGGACAAACTTCATTCATGTCCCTTCTGTATAAGCAAATCTTCAATAAGACTTCCTATGTTTTCTAATTTTTTTTACGTATTAAAATTTGAGCAAGTTAAAATTCGATTTAAACTAATTAAAATTTATTTTTTTACATATTAAAATTTGAGCCGATTAAAAATTATATTTTTTACGTATTAAAATTTGGGCTAATTAAAATTCTATTTGAGCCAATTAAAAATTATTTTAATTGACTCAAATCAAATTTTAATCAATTCGCATTAAATTTTAATAAGCCCAAATTTTAATACATAAAAAAATATAAATTTTAATTGACTCAAATTTTAATAAATCGAATTTTAATTGACACGAATTTTAATAAGTAAAAAAATATAAATTTTAATCCACTCGAAAGCGAATTTTAATTAGCGCTAATAATTCGGGTAGAGTTCTAATCGGCTCAAATTTTAGCACTAAAAAATAAATTGTAATAAGTTCGAATTTTAATACTTAAAAAAAATAAAATTTAATCAGCTTCAATCGAATTTTAATTAGTTCAAATTTTAATATGTAGAAAAATAAATTTTAATCGACTTGAATTTTAATAAAATTTTATGTAGAAAAATTACTTGAGTTTTTATATAGGGGCATTTTTGGTATTTTAGATGATTTTTTTTTGTTTTAAATGGTAGTTTAATGATAGAGGGTGTTAGTGATGTTTAAATATAAACTAGAAGGGGTGTTAGTGATATTTTTGATAAAAAAAATGGTGTCCTTGAAGATATAATAAACTAGAAGGGGTGTGACTGAAATTTTTCCATTAAAAAAATACTATTGGGATGGAATTTAGGGATAAAATTTGAAAACTTAGTGTATTTTTTTCTTGACCTACAATGGTCTCAATATTTTATTTTTTTGTTATATAGTGTTCTGTCTTGTGTTGATTACTTTCTCAAACTCAAAAACTAGCCATTGTAGCTCAAGTTAGTTTAATGATATATTTTTTGAGGAATAAAAATGACTAACCCTTAAAGGGTGCGACAAATATCGAACCTAAGATCAAAAGAAGACTTGACCACCAGAACAACGGTCTAGATATGATGTTAGGACCATCTTCCAATTCGATGGTAACTACACGTTATGTTCTCAAATTCATAGGTATCGAAAAAATATTAAGGTACCATATTGAAAAATATTATACCTAAAAGTTAAGTTACACATTACGAAGGTCAAGTTATAACCATTTCTAATCGATCATAATATTTCATGATTGATAGAAAAATATTGTAATTGATCATTAAACATTATGATCCATCAATTGTAATTTTATTTTTAAAAAATGTAAGCTGACCTTTAAAAGATGTATTTTTTTATGACCAGTCGATCACAACATTTTATGAATAGCTATGTTATAATGAATTGGTTTTATGTTCTTCCCTATGTCAATATCTTCCACTGGGTTAGTTGCTAATTTAGGGGGCAGTTTTTCTTTTGGTTGATTGACAGTTACTTTCGGTTGGCATGGTTGAATGGCTTGACCCTGGTTTCACTCGGCTCATTGTGACTTTTTAGGTTTTTTTTTGTTGCCCTTTTTATGGTTGTTCCACTGGAGATTAATTTTTTTTAGGATTCAATAGTCAGGGGTGTTCAAGTTAATTAACGCACACTTCGACTAATTTTCTCTTCAATTCGATCAAANAAAAAAAAAGCAACATGATGTAAACTGAATTTTGATAAAATACATCTAATTTCAACTCAATTTCATCCAACGTTAATCCAATTTCATCAAATATATATATTTTATCAAAATTCAGTTTACATCATGTTGGTTTTTTTGAATTTTAACTGATTCAATTACGATTATTAAATCAACGGATTTTGAATAAAATTTCTAAACTAGATTTTTTTTTGGTTCAACGATCAGGCGTGTTTGGACCAACTTATCCGCACCTCGACTAATATCCTATTCAGTTCGGTCAAAAGCAGATCATTCACGCCCGCACTAAAATATTTGAGAGAGAGAAATCTCTCATGATTTGACCCAAAAAAGTTATTAAAATTCGAACTGATAACATTTGAATTTACAACTCGTCCTGTTACTATTTTAACTATTATTACAGTTTTTTCAAACTAGATTCCGATTAAACGAAACTCCCTCAAAGTCTGACCAATTGCAAACTCTCATGCTAGCCCCAACTACTTTTGTTGCAAACCAGTACATAGTTGTTGTTTGATTCCTTGAACACATCTGATGGTGCATATCGATGGCGAAACAGTTTTGTGGTAATGAGTCAATGGGATAAGTAATATTCTGATTATTAATATCTGAGCTACTTGACTTCAGGGAATGGTGCTTAAGGTTATCTGAGAATTAAAGGATTAACATAGAGGAAATATGGTGGTTCACCGACTAAGGAGTTCAGCTAATCCACTCTTCAATAGAGGCTATGACTCCTTTTTCTTTATTGATCATACCAAAAGTTTACAGAATAGGTTTTTGGTCATTCGGTCCCCCCTCTGTTAGGGGGTGTTACATTGCATTTATAAGGTCATTCCCTGCTAAGAAGGATCTTAGCCGAGATTTTTGTCATTATTTCGTGGGCTTCTCTTTAATTTTAGGAGAAGATCTTGGTTGGTTGAGATTGAATGTCTTGATTACACCTTTCTAACGCTTTAAGATCTTCTCGTGATTATCCAGCTGTTATCTTGTCTTAAGAGATACTCGGCCCTTACCCTCTAACCTCTGCTAATGTGCCTGACCTCCTAGTCCGACCTCCTGAGCTTAGCTCTTAGAATTTATTTTAGGTATCATTGATATCAAACCTTTAGTTATGCATGTGGCAGTTGAATGTGAAATAACAGAAAACTAGAGTACATGACTAGTGATGGAACTTCTGTTTTTGGCCATGACTGAACATTTCAAGCTACAATTTTTCAAACAGAAAAGGTGTGGGCTCATGTTTTTTTTCCCCCCTTGCGTTGAAAAAGAAACAGGGGTTAACACAACCTCCTAACAAAAGCTACACTACATAAGTCTGCCCCAAGAGCTTGCAGAACTTGATGGGGGAGGGGCCACGAACTCCACAAAGTTGTTCTGTTACTGCTCGCCCATGTTCACAAAAATGTGGGCTCATGGTTTTTGTCAAAGCTGTTTCTCTGTCTGACGTTTGTTTTATCCACAAATATTATATTTTATTTATAATTTTTATTTAAAAAAATTCTTGGTGTTATCTTTTTGGTCCAAATATAAACTTGAAATTTTTTATTTCTGAAACGTTTGCAGATGAATCATAGTCAATAGTGAATCTTGGCCATGGGGAGGTGTGTGGGACCATCACCATTCCAAAGATTTGAAATTTTTGCCGACACCCTCCGATCAACGTAGTCCACTCTCCTAAAATGTCGTATCTATTACATCATACTTCTATGTATAGCAGATGTACGAGAGATAATCAATGAACAATCTTATCATCATTTTAGAGAGATTGATTCTGAAACGCAAACCCGTGACTTGAGTGTTTGAAGGATAAACTCATGTCATTATTCCATGCACGATCTTTATCAATGTTTACTATACCCTTTTTTTGAGATAATGTCTTGAAGTGGGTGCTATTATTTGAGAACAATAAGCTTCACATAATTGGACAGGATTAAGCAAAATCAGACATGATTATCCTGTAAATAGTAGAAGTTAGTACTGCCAAACGTAATATTGATAATTGAACAGTTTATCTGATTTGTTAGACATTTCTCAAGATGGCCCTGTGTTGAGTGGTATTAGAGTTATAAATAATTTCAATTTTCTTTAAATTTTTTGTTTGAAACTTTTAGGGGCTCAAATCATTTGTATTTTCACAAAACTTATCATATCACAGACATTAAGATCTTCTGAAATTGGGATAAAATTCGGCGTTTCAAGTTCGACCCACAATAGGCGCATGATGAAAAGGAACGGTCACGATCTTTACCTTATCACTAGTGTGTCACTCAAACTTCACAAGGTCTCGAAGTTTGCACGATGACATGGGTGAATCTTGATTGCTCGACGCTTATTATGCAGTTGTGATAGGTCATACTTCGCACTTTAAAATTTAGCTCATTTTCAAAGGAGACGCTGTAATCGAATAATATACTGAATTGCACAGTACTTTCTAGTTTTTTCCTTTAAGGTGTGGCAATAGTATTTATTCTATTAAGTATTTATGGTTAAGTTGATTGAGCTAAGAATTCAATTAGATGAAGAGTTCATAAGTGGATTGGTTATGGTGATATACTCTGTTTGATGTTTTTAACAAAAGGACAATGAGAAGAGCCATTCAAATAATGTTGTTTGCCATTTGCTTCATCATTAAATCAAAGAATATGCTCTCCCACTTAAGTATCCATATTTGCCTTCTTTTTTTTTTTTCTAGCTAGGTACGGATTCTCTATCCGAGCTTCATGGATTCAAGCCGCAGAGACAGTTTCACCTTATACACGTAACCCTCAAAACTCATAATGGCAGACGTTTCGTGCACTAAATTATCTTTTTTAGCTAGATTAGCACCTTAACATTCAGCTTGTCACAAAATATGTAAAACTACAAATTATCTTTTTAAAAATATCGAAGGATTCACCTCAAAATATATTGAAAAGTAAAATGAAAAAAGCTCTTGAAACCGTTTGGAGTGTTTCTGAAAAAACTGATTTTTCCTTGGAAGCCAAGGGCTAAGCCCAATTTTTCAGCTTTTCTTGGTGTTTTTTTTTTTTTTACTTAGCTTTTCTTGGTGTTGATAAAAGCTATTTTTACCCAAAAAGCTGATGGAAAGCTGCCCCTGAGTCCAAACAGATTAGACTTCTTTTACTCTGAAACCAAAAAAAGTTGAGGTTTTAAATAAACTTCAAACAGACTCAATGTAAATGAAAGGCAAGCTCAGTTTACATTACTCTAAAAGCCAAAACAATCCTATCAATTAAAGTCCTGGTTTGTTTTAGACTAAAAACAGGTACCTGAACAGCAGATCCTCCAACGGAATTCATGCCCAATATGCTAATCTAAGATATTTGCTAAGTAGCGGCATTTGTCTTCCTCCATGTAAGCTATCAAAACAATGACAAATTAACACGCACGGTTAGTCCAACAATGTGGAATTATTGGCTTTCTTGAGTTCGATTCTCGCTGGCGACTCGTGAACTTAACTAATATATTTAAGTTGTTGGTTATTGTAAGTAACTCAGTTTACTCTGTAAGAATGTCTTCAATTGGTCCTGTCGTGAAGAGATTCCTCTTCAAATAATAAATGGACTAACTAATTATTGTCCTTCATGAAGAAAGCTCTACATTCCAAACTCAAGGCCCCAAAGACAATGAATGACCAGGCATGTGGGGTTGGTCAGCTTGAAGCACCTCACAATCCATGTCCAAATTTTCTGGCCAACCAACTTGTACTCATTATTCAGGTTCTCAACATAAGAATTCTTGTCTGGTAGGCGACCGGCAGTTCCATTGGCCACAACAACCTTCCCAGTCCATGTATTTGAGGGTTCACAAAATAGTGCACATACAAATATCATGGCAACTTGTGCAAGTGGAGATAAAATTTATTGTCATGAATACGTGATCGGGGTGTCAAGGGTTCGAATCGCCTAAACAACATCTCTGCTTGCACAAGTTCTTGGCGACCCGTTATGAATAGTTGATATTTGTTTCCATAGATATACAGATGGTTTCTGGTTTTTAGGTCTGGTGAACTAGCATCATTTGTAAAGGGTATAAGAAAAAAACCTCTCCTTACAGAGGTAAAATTGTGTACATCTAACAATTTCCAAACTCCGCAATGGCGAGAGTCTCGTACACTTAATACGCCCTTTATAAGAAGAAAACCTAGAAGAAATATTTTAAATCCATAGAATCTTGGTTAGTTTGCTTGAAATTTTCTTTGGCTTTACCTTTGTTTTGGGTTCTGTTGTTTATCTAACCACACTCCATTTTTCTAACAAGTTGGTTACAAGGGTTTTAGCTTCTTCTGCATAATCATTCTTACATGGGTTTTAGTTCTGGATCCAATGTTCAGAGTTTCAATGATTTCTCACATGGGGTCTTGTTTGGTTCCTCCATCGTCATATATAACTATGCTAACAATGTAATGGAGGTTGGGGTTTGTATTTGATGTCCCTTGTCCTTCACATGGCTTCCACATGCATTCTTTGCACTTCCTTTTTTAAAATTGGATTCTTCTCTTACCCACCCAAACAGTCCCTTATTCCCATTCCCACAGGCCACAACCAATGCTAAATCCTGCACTAATTGCTAGGTTTTAGGCAAAAACGAGGAAGACTTTTGCTGATCATCTTAATCTTTTCTTATCATCATCTTCTAGTTCCTGTAGTCTGCTTTTAATGATAACAATGATTGTGGTTATGACTGAGGGGTGGCCAAACCACAATGTGTATTTTGAAATTGTGGATAAGATCACTAACAGTGTACCCCATGAATACTTAGGCCAATGCATAACACCAGTTGGTGGTTACTGCTACCTCTGTGCAATTGTCATTATGTAAGGGTTACTATTACTTTCCCGGTAGAGGTCAGAGTCGAAGCGATGACAAATACTCATCTACGTACCTAAGCAACATGTCATGGGTTTGAGTCAAAAATCAGTCTCTCTTGAATTGAAGATAAATGTCTATTGCTTACCTCAGATATCTCTATTAGAGGGAATCTTTTGCATACATGCACCTTTTAAAAGCTTCCATTATTGGTCATTAGCTTTGTTCTTATTACCTCTCTCCTAATCTTAACTTTTGGTATTAAAACTATTTTCAATCATTTTGGGGGATCCAACAACAATTTCAACTAATTCCTACCTCTCCAATATGACAGCTTCTAAGATGTTGGCCTTATTGTCTGAACAATGAATTTAAGAATCCTAATTGGCAGATTTAGATCCTCACTATTATATTTTCACTCGATGGTAGATCATCTATCATTAATACTCATTGGATCCACCATTTCCAAGTGGGTTCTTCGCCTATACACGGTTGACGATTTACCATTGAGTGAAATTAAAAAAAAAATGTAATGAAGAGGATCTCAATTCCCAATTATCAGTACGGGTTGACGGAAATCATGCTTCCGGAGGGAGCTGGAGTTCAAAATAAGAATTTGTATACGCAACCCAAGACGGTTGGGATAAGACTGCAATGAATTGAGTTGGTAGGAAAATAAAAGGTGCAAGCAAACAAGTTCTAGATAAACCAGCTAACAGACATTAATACTTCATTTCTGATAGGTTAAGCTTTCTCATTCAATCCCAATTTGTCTAAAAGCTCATGTTGGTCCAAATTTTTTTAGAGTGGTCTTGTTAGTGTCCCCATATGACATGGTGGGCTCAACTTTTTTATTTTTATTTTTCTTTTGGTGGATAAATAAATTTTATTTCCGTAAAAATAAAGATATTACAGTAATGAAGAAAACACGTCCAGAATGGTATTCAGAGTGCATCATAGGAAGACCACTCAATGGTGGGCTCAACTTGGTCCAAGCTCTAATTATTCTTCCTTGCTTTTCTGGCCTAGAGTTTTCCTGTCCTCTTTTCTGGGTAAGGCCCCTAATTAAAACACGATGCAAATTGCATTAGATTCTGATGTGCAGGTGATGGTTGTTTGCCCTAGGGATGTAATATACATAAGATTTGCTATGTGTCTCGCAAGAAAAATCAACGGGAATAACTTTTATTGTCCAAGCGATAACAAGTGCTTATTCGTTCAAGTGGTACGTTAGAGACTCGAGTTTTCATTGATTCCTCTAGAGATGAAAGTTTTATGTACTGGATACGACCTTTAGCTTAGATGCAAGCTCGTTATAAAATTTGCTACTTTGGGAATACTTATGATCTCTATCATAGCAAGAAAATAAACCAAATCAAACCAACTAACTGGCCAAAAATAGTAGAAACATTGACTTGAAAAAGAAAAAAGGACTTCTTCAGACTTTCAGTTATTTTGCCACAAATCAGGCCGCTGATTTTTCATGTTCAAACAATAGTGAGGCCAATTTATTCTCTCTCTCTCTCTCTCTGTCTCAGTTTGAATAAACCACTCGAAATATAAATTATTTTATCTGCTGACTATTATTCAAACGTTGAATGTTTACAATTACCCATAAATTGCGCACACCATATGTAAACCAAGAAAATTTTGGTATAATGAAACCGAAGACACCAACGTAACAAACAACCTCTGAAGTTTGTCCAACCCAAAAGATACACACTTGATGACATGGAATGTAACTAACTCGAAATTCTCTTTCAGAATTGTAGTATAAACGTTAAACAGGTTAGTCACTCTGTCTCAAGGATCATGACACAACCACAAGTCTAGAAGGTACAGACAAGCAACAAGTTAGAAATTCTCCGCTAGTGAAAGAAATTGCTATGCCAAAAGAAAAATCCTTATCCCTTAATACAGACGTTCTACTTGAGAATCAATTCAGAGTGCTGCAAGAGGAAGACAATCATGAACCTTAGTGGACCTACCTAATCAACTTCAATCCATTGCTGAGAAAGACATCAAGAAGGTTGACATGTGATAAAGAAATGGAAAGCAAGGGGCACGAATTTGATAAAGAGGATGGCATGCACGACTTAGTCTCATATAAATCTGAGGATTCAATGGATGAATATGGAACTAGCTTTGGCAAAACATACATTAACCAAGATGTTTAAAGGATATTGTTGAATGTGTGCATCATTAGCTGCAGGGTTGCTGATATGGATGCTCACATGGCTAGCAGAGGTGGCTGCACATGTAAAACTGAGGCCGCAAGCTCAGGTTTGAATGTCAGGTGTTTTTAAGATCAGGTTTTAAGGGTTGCAACTGATATTTAATGCATTATATACTCTTTGACCAAGTTTTTAGGATATTTGTTTTGATTTTTTGTTATCTATTAACTGTTAATGTTAGTAGCTAAATTTTAGGAAGTTTGTTGCTTTTATTTCTGGTTTTTAGTTGCAAACTCATGTATTTAAGCAGATCAGTCTTTAATAAAAATAATAACCTTCTCCCATTTTCTTTTGTTCTTTATATGCTCTCTTTTTTTTGTTCTTAGTTAAGTTTAACTAAGCTACAATTACAACAAATTGGTATCAGAGCAGTCTTCTTAAAGGGACTTGTGAGTGAACCTCACCAAAAAAAAAAAAAAGGCTAAACACCTTGCTTCCATCCATTAAATAAATGGATTCTCAAACACCATTCATAGCACTAGCACCACTAGTGTTTAATGGTGACAATTATCATGTCTGGGTAGTCAGAATGGAGGCACACCTAGAGACAAATGATCTCTGGGAAGCTGTTGAGGAAGACTACGAAGTTCTTCCATTACCAAACAATCCAACAATGGCACAGCTCAGAAATCATAAGGAAAGGAAAGGAAAACAAGATAGTCAATGGCAAAGCTTCTTTGTTTGCTGTTGTCTCACCAGCAATTTTCACCAGAATTATGACCATGAAATCAACATTTGAAATCTAAAATTTCCTCAAGAATGAATATGAAGGAGATGAGAGGATCAAGGGAATGCAAGTGCTGAATCTAGTAAGAGAATTTGAGAGGCAGAAAATGAAGGAGTCAGAAACAATCAAAGAATATGCTGATAAGCTTCTTAGCATTGTCAACAAGATAAGATTACTTGGTTATGAATTTTTTGATTCAAGAATAGTTCAGAAAATATTAGTAACTATCCCTGAAAGATTTGAAGCTACTATTTCTTCCTTGGAGAATGCTAAAGATCTGCCAAGAATCAGCTTGGCAGAACTTCTAAACACTTTACAGGCCCAAGAACAAAGAAGAATAATGAGAGCTGAAGGTTCTGCGGAGGGAGCATTGCAAGCTAAATTGCAAATCAACCAAGGAGAAAAAGGCAAGAAAAAGAAAAACAAAAAGAAGAATTCTAGCACACCAGAAGCAGCTGCTAACACCAGCAACAGTAGTGGAGAAAACAACAAAGAATTTCCTCCTTGCAGACACTATGGCAAAAAGGGTCATCCATCTTTCAAGTGTTGGAGAAGACTTGATGTTAAGTGTGATAAGTGCAACAAGTTGGAGCATCATGAGAGAATCTGCAAAAGCAATTTTCAGCAAAGGAATGAGGCTCAAGTTGCAGACCAGCAGGAGGAGGAAGAACAGTTGTTTGTAGTAACCTGTTTTGCAAGCAGCAACTCAAGTGAATGTTGGCTAGTGGATAGTGGTTGTACCAATCACATGACCTATGATCAAGAGCTTTTCAGAGAGCTAGATAGATTAGAAGTATCAAAAGTTAGAATTGGCAATGGTGAACACATTACTGTCAAAGGAAAGGGAACTGTAGCAATTGAAAGTTGCACAGGTACTAAACTAATTATTGATGTTTTGTTTGTACTTGATATTGACCAAAACTTGCTAAGTGTGGGACAGTTACTTGAGAAGAGATTTAAAGTCATCTTTGAAGATAAACAATGTCTAATCAAGGATGCCAATGATAAGGAAGTCTTCAGAATCAAAATGAGAGGCAAAAGCTTCTCACTAGATCTAATAAAGGAGGAACAAACAGCTTATCCTATTACTATGAGCAACATAGAGACCCGACACAAAAGACTAGGTCATTATCATCATGCAGCAGTCTTGTCTATGCAAAGGAAGCAGCTGGTTCAGGGATTGCTTCACTTGGAAGCTGATGTGCCAAATTGCAAGGCTTGTCAGTTTGGCAAACACGCAAGACTACCCTTCTCACAGTCAACTTGGAGAGCAACTAAGAAGCTGCAACTCATCCACACTAATCTGGCTGGACCTCAGAGAACTCCTTCACTTAAAAAGAGTAAATATTACATAGTTTTCATTGATGACTTCACCAGAATATGTTGGATTTATTTTCTCAGATTTAAGTCAGAAGTTGCTGGAGTTTTTTTTTTATATTCAAGCAGTGGATTAAGAGCCAAAGTGCCTGTAAGATTCAAGTTCTAAGGTCTGACAATGGCAAAGAATATACTTTAGAACAATTTAACTTACTTTGCGATGAAGCAGGCATTGAGCATCAACTAACTGCTTCATACACTCCACAACAGAATGTAGTGAGTGAAAGGAAGAACAGAACAATTGTGGAAATGGTCCGGTGCATGCTCTATGAAAAAGGATTGCCTAAGGAGTATTGGACAGAGGTTGCAAACACTGCAATATTTCTGCTAAACAGACTTCCCACCAAAGCAGTGAATGGGAAGACTCCTTTTGAGGCCTAGTATGGTCACAAGCCTTCTTTGCAAAATTTTAAAGTGTTTGGATGCTTGTGTTTTACTCATGTGCCACAGATTAAAAGAGACAAACTTGATAAGAAAGCTGAGCCTGACATCTTTGTGGGATATAGCTCAATATATAAGGCTTACAGAGTTTTTCAATCTCACACAAGGAAAATTCTGATAAGCAAGGATGTGCATTTCATGGAGAATGAGCAATGGAGCTGGAATACTGCAAAAAAGAAGCTGATTGTTGATCCTATACAAAATTAGGATTAGTTGGTTGATGACCCTCCTGTAAGAGGCACTAGATTGCTCTCTGAAGTTTATCAGAGATGCAACGTTGCAATTCTTGAACCTGTAGGGTATTGGGAAGCTGAAAAGGATTCCAAATGGAGGGTTGTAATGCAATAGGAGCTCTCCATGATTGAAAAAAAAATCATATTTGGGAACTTGTTGAAAGGCTTGAACACAAAAAGGTGATTGAAGTCAAGTGGGTGTTTAGAACAAAGCTAAACGCAGATGGCTCAATTAACAAGCACAAAGCGAGGTTAGTGGTAAAAGGGTATGCTCAAGTTTTTGGTGTGGATTTTTTTGATACATTTGCCCCTGTTGCAAGGCTAGATACAATCAGGCTACTGTTAGCCATTGCAGCACAAAAAAAGATGAAAAATCTACCAACTTGATGTGAAATCAACATTTCTAAATGGATTTCTAAAGGAAGAAATCTATGTTGAGCAACTTGAAGGTTTTGTTGTGAAAGGGCATGAGAACAAGGTTTATCTATTGAAGAAGGCTTTGTATGGTTTAAAACAGGCCCCAAGGGCTTGGTACAACAGAATTGATGAACATTTGTTGGACTTAGACTTTGTTAAAAGCCTTAGTGAATCAACTTTATATGTCAAAGGTGATCAAGCGAACTTAATTGTGATCTTCTTGTATGTTGATGATCTTCTAGTTACAGGTAACAACACTGAACTTATCCAGCAGTTCAAAGAAGACATGATACAAGTCTCTGAGATGACTGACCTGGGAGAAATGTCTTACTTCCTTGGAATGGAGATTAAACAGGAAGAGAATAAAATTTTCATCTATCAAAGGAAGTATGCAAAGGAAATACTAAAAAAATTTAACATAGGGAATTGTAAAAGCATGAGTACTCTAATGTGTCAAAAGGAAAAGCTGTGCAAGGATGATGGAGCCAAATAAGCAGATGAAACTCTCTACAGAAGTTTAATGGGCTGCTTAATGTATCTCACAACAACAAGACCAAATATCTTGCATGTTGTAAGTGTACTATCAAGGTTCATGAATTGTGCAAGTGAAAGTCATTTTAAAGCAGTAAAAAGAGTTCTAAGGTATGTCAAGGGGAACTTAAGTTATGGAATCAAGTTCAGTACATATCAGAGTTTCAAGCTGCGGGGTTACTGTGACAGTGATTGGGCAGGATCTTTAGATGACATGAAAAGTACATCAGGATATTGTTTCAGCTTTGGACCAGATGTGTTCTCTTGGTGTTCGAAAAAACAAGAAATTGTTGCAAAATCAACAGCTGAAGCATAGTTTATACCAGCCACAGCTGTTGTTAATCAGGTCTTATGGCTAAGAAAAGTTCTAATTGATTTACACTTGTGGCAAAGGATGAGCACAGAGGTGATGGTGGACAACCAAGTAGCCATAGCCATCTCCAACAGTCCAATTTTTCATGGAAAAACATAGCATTTCAGTATAAAGTTGTTTTTTCTCAGAGATGTTCAAAAAGATGGTGCAGTGTGTTTGAAGTATTGCAAGACTGAAAACCAGGTAGCAAATATCTTCACTTAAGCTCTTCCTAGAAGCAGGTTTGAGTTTCTAAAAGAGAAACTTGGAATCTCGAGCCACTGATACAAGGAGGAGTGTTGAATGTGTGCATCATTAGCTACAGGGTTGTTGATATGGATGCTGACATGGCTAGCAGAGGTGGTTGCACATGTAAAACTGAGGCTGCAAGCTCAGGTTTGAATGTCAAGTGTCTTTAAGATCAGATTTTAAGGGTTGCTACTGACATTCAATGCATTATATAATCTTTGACCAAGTTTTAGGAGATTTGTTTTGATTCTCTGTTATCTACTGGTTGTTAATGTTAGTAGCTAAAGTTTAGGACATTTGTTGCTTTTATTTATGGTTTTCAGTTGCAAACTCATGTATTTAAACAGATCAGTCTTTAATAAAAATAATAACCTTCTCCCATTTTCTTTTGTTCTGTATATGCTCTCTTTCTCTTGTTCTTAGTTAAGTTTAACTAAGCTACAATTACAACAGATATGGATCAAAATCTTGCGAATCATCCTTGAGACAAAAGGGTTTGGGACGAATTGTCATTAGACGGCATAAATAACACTAGAGGAAGAGGGTGGTGTGAATAGATTGATATATTCCCTACCTAGCCTCATGACTTGCGGGATACAATTCAATTTTCTTTGTATTCTAGTCTACTTAATTTCTATGAGCTACTTTAAGTTTTTAGATTAGTTTGAGAATTTCCTTGTATAGTTTCCAGGCATGCATCAAGCAGCGATGTTTGATTGTATTTTGTACTCCTTTATCCCAGCTAAAAAAAAAAAAAACAGCTGTCACTCAAAATTGGATATCTGCAACTCTCTCTCTCTCTCTCTCTCTCTCTCTCATATTACTAACATCTACAGCAATGTGGAAGACCTGAAGCTGTAAGGGCAGCATCAAAAAGCTCCCGAGGCTGAGGCGGGTGGATTTAAAACACATTGTAGCCACCGTCTCGTCGGACCAGGGTGCACCGAGGTATGCGAAGTCTTAGGTATCTCCACATACAAGAATGAATGACTTTGATACCAATTGTAGTATCCCAAACCGGACATTATATAATATTGTCAATTTTGGGCTAGGTTCCCAATGCTTTAATGCTCAAAGTACAATAGAAGGTCTGAAGCTCACACTAAGGTGTTAATCGACACCCACTTCCCCAAGCGATGGTAATTCGGTCATCACAAAACAGAGCGTGTCAAGGCATGGGATTCAATCACTGAGAACCAAATAAGCTAATTTTTTATGGGCTGGCTGCCAACAACAATGAACCAACCTTGTAAAATAGGCTTTTTTAGTAGGCTTGTTAATGAATTAAATTTTGATTTGAATCTAAATTCGATTAGTCAGATATGAATCAATGTTCTTTTATTGGTAATCCGAACCCGAATTCGATATCTTATATTTCACATACTTGGATTAAATATACTTATATTCGATCCAATCCGAATTATTTATACAGTTCTATATAAATATCAAAAAAAATTAGTTAATTACATTATTGGGATCAATTCGGATGTTCATATTGGAATCTGAATTGTTAATGAATTCGAATATGAACCATGAAAATAAAATCTTATAGATTCCTGGATCAAACTTTTGAAAATAAATTTAAATTCAAATCAATTAAAATCCGATTCAAACTGAATCCATTGACCGGCCNCTGTTCTATCAAATAAAACAATGGGCTCCCCCTGAATAATCTATTCAGACCAATCTTGACAAAATGGCTAACACTGAGCATGACAGGAGGAGATGGGTCCATAAAGAAGACATAATAGCAAGAAAAGAAAAGAAAAGAAAAGAAAAGAATCTAATCAAGTAAGGTCATTGGTGATTGCCACATAAGAAAATAATACAAGCTTCAGATAGTAGTAAGAAAAGAAAAGAATCTAATCAAGTAAGGTCATTGGTGATTGCCACATAATAAACATAAGATAATAATACAAGCTTCAGTCTTAACATCATCATACTCATCACCAACACTAATTTTCAAAGCCAGCAATTCTGAACAATACCCACATCAATCATTTAATATTTCCTAAAAAAAATTAATCTAATTTATAAGACAATTTCTATCAATATCTCAGCTTCTCATTTCCTCTACAAAGAGAGGTAGCAGACTGTAGAACCAAGAAATTGAAAAGGAAAGAATCTACTCGACTAAGGTCATTGGTGATTGTCATATCATAACCTAAGATAATACAAGGCTTCAGTCTACCATCATCCTCGTCACCAACACCAATTTTCAAAGCCAAAAATTGTGAACAATACCCCCACAGCAATCACCTAATTTTCATTGGACAAAATTTCTACAAATGTCTCAGCCATTCAATCTCTCTACAAAAGAGACTATCAGACTGTAGCAAAAAGNACTGTTGGACAAAATTTCTACAAATGTCTCAGCCATTCAATCTCTCTACAAAAGAGACTATCAGACTGTAGCAAAAAGAAAAGAAAAATAAACACTAAAACAGATTCAATCATAAAAAAATTTACAAGCACCATCTTCTTGTATGTAGTCTAAACTCACTTCTCTTTGGCTGATCAATCAATACCCAAATGCAGAAAATTGATAAGATAGGATATTATCCTACTAATGGTACAAAGAGAAGTATCAGTAACAGGTCCCATAAATCTCATCAGACTCTATAGTTTCAATTCCTTCCTCCAACATCATCTCCTTGTACCGGCATTCACTGCTGCAAAAAGCTTTTTCTCCCCTGGAAGAACAGAAGAAGAGTTAAATGGGAAATTAAGAAACTGNCAAAGGATGAGCACAGAGGTGATGGTGGACAACCAAGTAGCCATAGCCATCTCCAACAGTCCAGTTTTTCATGGAAAAACATAGCATTTCAGTATAAAGTTGTTTTTTCTCAGAGATGTTCAAAAAGATGGTGCAGTGTGTTTGAAGTATTGCAAGACTGAAAACCAGGTAGCAAATATCTTCACTAAAGCTCTTCCTAGAAGCAGGTTTGAGTTTCTAAAAGAGAAACTTGGAATCTCGAGCCACTGATACAAGGAGGAGTGTTGAATGTGTGCATCATTAGCTACAGGGTTGTTGATATGGATGCTGACATGGCTAGCAGAGGTGGTTGCACATGTAAAACTGAGGCTGCAAGCTCAGGTTTGAATGTCAAGTGTCTTTAAGATCAGATTTTAAGGGTTGCTACTGACATTCAATGCATTATATAATCTTTGACCAAGTTTTAGGAGATTTGTTTTGATTCTCTGTTATCTACTGGTTGTTAATGTTAGTAGCTAAAGTTTAGGACGTTTGTTGCTTTTATTTATGGTTTTCAGTTGCAAACTCATGTATTTAAACAGATCAGTCTTTAATAAAAATAATAACCTTCTCCCATTTTCTTTTGTTCTGTATATGCTCTCTTTCTCTTGTTCTTAGTTAAGTTTAACTAAGCTACAATTNCTTCACTCAACTCATTCACAATCAACCATGTATAACAAGTCCAATGTCAAGTTGGGTTTGTGTCGTAGTAAGTGGACTTGTTTCACTTTTAGTCGAGTTCATGTTTACTCCTTTATTTGACGGATCTANCCCTCACTCAACTCATTCACAATCAACCATGTATAACAAGTCCAATGTCAAGTTGGGTTTGTGTCGTAGTAAGTGGACTTGTTTCACTTTTAGTCGAGTTCATGTTTACTCCTTTATTTGACGGATCTAATAGACCCATCCATTGGATGGACTCTAGTTAAACTCAATCCTGTTAAATCTATATCAACTGTGTCAGGTGTACAGTGGTGCCTAGAATTCATCATGTCTATATGGAACAGGCATTAGTTCACTAAGCCCTGACAAATAGATACATACAGTACAAATATATAAAATCAAGAACCAAGAATGGTTGGTTCAAATTCCATGTGGAAAGTCGTAGCTGCTCCAATTAATTGAACCTTCTTAAAGATTATTAGGATTCAGGAATTGTTCAACATCTCAAAAAGTCAACAAATTGAGTAATCATGTATCAGATCAAAAAAATTATAAGCATGCCAAAAACAATTAATGAAAATTGAGAGCTAACCTGTACATGTAAATGTCTTTTCCTTGCCCAAGATTTTTCTTGCAATTGTAACAGAAGCTAAGAAAACTCTCAGAAGGATAGCTCATTGATCGATTGCCCAAAAACCCATTTTCCTTCTTTGATCCAGAGAACCCAACAACTCCACAGCAGCTCTCCACAATGCAATCATCAAATATATGGGTAGTCTTAGGGTTCGGACCATGGGAAATCACACAAGTATAATCTTCAGAAAGCTCCATGTCAATAGCAGAGAGACCCCCAGAAAAAACCTGTGAAGGACTCGAGTTTTCAATGCCTGAATTCGAAGACCCAAATGGGGATTTCTTCACAGAACAAGGGGATAATCCAGGTGAAAACGAACCCAGAAGGGAATTTCTCGTTTTGATACCAAAATCACCAGATGATTTTGGTGAATCAGTAGGGTTGAGAACAGAAGGAGGCAGGGGAGGGATTTGAATCTTTAATTGGGAACCAAACACAATCATTCGGCTTTCGGGTTTTGATAGTTTTGGGTCAGATTTTTCATCTGTGAGCACATCAACTAGACCAAGACCAACCCCTCTTGAATCCAATTTATCAAAATGGCTTTTACTCTCAGGTTTTGGGGATTTGGGGGTGTGAATGTCAGGCCAAAAGGGGTTTTTGAAAGCAGAGAATGGTTTAGTATCAAGTGTCGAAGTTGGACTCATCACAACAGATTCAGTGTCAGTGAAAGCCTTTGAAGTGAAATTAGTGAACAACCTTGGAGAACTGAAGAAAGATGGAGTGGGTTTTCTGGGCTTGTCTGTTGGAGATTGTACAGAGCCATAGTCCGCCATTAGAGCTTGCTTACTGGTGCTTGCTCTAGATCTCTTCCTCAGCATAACTCCCTATTCAAACCAACAAAATCTAAACTTACTAAACAGAAACAAAAAACTAAACAGCCAAAAACCCCACAGAGAGAGAGAGAGAGATAGAGAGAGAGACTACACACCTGAGATGATCTGGGATTTCAGCCAGAACAGCCTTGGTTTGATATGGGTTAGAGCAAGACTGTCTTGAAGCACCAAAACACGGTAGAAAGATTGGTCTCGGAGAATGATCGATTAATAAATGGTGGTGAATCCTAGGCCACCATTGTTGACAAACCCAGAAACCAGAAAACTCAGAACAGACTCCATGAACTCTTTCTCTCTCTCATCTAAACCCCTGTGAGTTTCATTTCTAAGAAAATAAAGCTCCCAACTTTTTCCCCGACTTTCTCGTTCTTTCTCTCTATTTTCTCAGCAAGAATCCCTCAGCTCTCAGAACGGGACATGCAAACAAACCTCAGTAGTCATCATCAATACCAGACAAAATTACATACAAACAAAAATATCAAAAAATGCTTCTAAATTTTTCCTGTCCTTTTTCTTTTTTCAGATGCTTTTCACTCTTTTGTGTCTTTTACTGGTATTATTTCAACAAAAANTACCAGACAAAATTACATACAAACAAAAATAACAAAAAATGCTTCTAAATTTTTCCTGTCCTTTTTCTTTTTCAGATGCTTTTCACTCTTTTGTGTCTTTTACTGGTATTATTTCAACAAAAACGGTATATTTATCACCAAAAAGCTTCAAAACTTTGCATGTAGACAACAACCATAAATCCATGGAGTTTCATAGACACAGATAGGGGAGAGAGAGAGGCGGCCAGTTTGAGGTGGGTTTCTGGGTTGATTTTAAAGACTGATGATCTCTCTCTATTCCAGTATACCATGTCCTAAAATGGCAGTTTTTTCATGGCGGTTTTTGCCAGAAACTACAGAGAATCTCTCTCTCCAAGTTCACTCAGTCTTTCTCTCTATACTCCTACACTAGTCTGCTATCTGCAGAGCTTTGCTCTTTCTTTCTGTATCACTCGTNCCTCACTCAACTCATTCACAATCAACCATGTATAACAAGTCCAATGTCAAGTTGGGTTTGTGTCGTAGTAACTCATATTTAGAGGACTTGTTTCACTTTTAGTCGAGTTCATGTTTACTCCTTTATTTGACGGATCTAANTGCTCCTACACTAGTCTGCTATCTGCAGAGCTTTGCTCTTTCTTTCTGTAATCACTCGCCGTCACTGGGTGCGAATATAAGAACACACACACACACACACACACACACACACGTAGGGTGACGCTATAGCTGGTTTAATTCGCCGAGTCGTACACTTCTTTACCGCAACAGTACAATCTTACGTAAGCTCTGGACTAGCCATCGACCCGCCCATGAGCTCCGGCTCGCAATTTCTCTATAAAAATACTCATATGACAATTGAATCCAATGTGTTGGAAGCTCCTCCTTTCTTTCTCCCTCTCCATGTAATAATGTCTCATTGAAAAATAATTCAACAATTTAAAAAAAGAAAATTTTCATTTTTTCCCAAAATGATCANTACTCCTACACTAGTCTGCTATCTGCAGAGCTTTGCTCTTTCTTTCTGTATCACTCGTCGTCACTGGGTGCGAATATAAGAACACACACACACACGTAGGGTGACGCTATAGCTGGTTTAATTCGCCGAGTCGTACACTTCTTTACCGCAACAGTACAATCTTACGTAAGCTCTGGACTAGCCATCGACCCGCCCATGAGCTCCGGCTCGCAATTTCTCTATAAAAATACTCATATGACAATTGAATCCAATGTGTTGGAAGCTCCTCCTTTCTTTCTCCCTCTCCATGTAATAATGTCTCATTGAAAAATAATTCAACAATTTAAAAAAAGAAAATTTTCATTTTTTCCCAAAATGATCAAAAATTCATTCTAAAGTTTTATTTTATAGTGGCATAACATTATATTAATTGCTTGGATTCAAATTTTTTTGTTTTTTTTTCAAATTCAATTAGCGGATTATCAAATATTAACAAGTGAAAAGCCCGCCTAAATTCCTAGTAGATGATTAACTAATAAAGAAATTAAAGAAAAAAATATATTCGAAAGAATCTCAATTCTAATTACTTAAATATGTTTTTTTCGTATTACTAATGAACAACATTTGTATGCAAACCTCTTTGTGTAAGTATGTTAAAATAAAATTTTCTTTTTTAAAAAATGATGTTTGCACATTTATGAAAAAACTCGATAATAATTATAGTTCTATAAATCAACAACCACTTTCATATGATAGTTCACTTGAAAAACACAATTAACTATGATTTNGGGGCATAACATTATATTAATTGCTTGGATTCAAATTTTTTTTGTTTTTTTTTCAAATTCAATTAGCGGATTATCAAATATTAACAACTGAAAAGCCCGCCTAAATTCCTAGTAGATGATTAACTAATAAAGAAATTAAAGAGAAAAATATATTTGAAAGAATCTCAATTCTAATTACTTAAATATGTTTTTTTCGTATTACTAATGAACAACATTTGTATGCAAACCTCTTTGTGTAAGTATGTTAAAATAAAATTTTCTTTTTTAAAAAATGATGTTTGCACATTTATGAAAAAACTCGATAATAATTATAGTTCTATAAATCAACAACCACTTTCATATGATAGTTCACTTGAAAAACACAATTAACTATGATTTTAATGGGTTTATTTCAATTAAGTTATGGCTTGAGTCCTCCTTTAGAAGTGCTTGTAATTTTTGCCTTCTAAGCCCCATTGGTAAGTTTTTTTCATAAGTTTGGGCTACTTTGATCACGCTCAGACAGGAGATCCTCTACAGTTGTCCACTCGAATCATTTTTTATGAAAATAAAATTAGTAACCCAATTTANACTCCTTCTTTAGAAGTGCTTGTAATTTTTGCCTTCTAAGCCCCATTGGTAAGTTTTTTTCATAAGTTTGGGCTATTTTGATCACGCTCGGACAGGAGATCCTCTACAGTTGTCCACTCGAATCATTTTTTATGAAAATAAAATTAGTAACCCAATTTATGATTCTATAACTTCACATTAGTAAATCTTAAATCTAGTCAAATAAAAAACTCATTACAACATGCTTAAGGCTCATATAAAGATTCATCAGGTAAATTTCTACCCAAGCTTACATAACGGATCTAAGTGATCTCACTCCGACCTATTAACTTATTAATCGAGCAACCTCATCTGTACACAAACCATGGATTGATGGGTTTGATCAACCNTTATCAGGTAAAATTCTACCCAAGCTTACATAACGGATCTAAGTGATCTCACTCCGACCCGTTAATTTATTAATCGAGCAACCTCATCTGTACACAAACCATGGATTGATGGGTTTGATCAACCCATTGGACACCATCAAGTAAATTTGAGGGTTTAATTCATTGTTATTGTATCAAAGAGGTAAGAAGTAGAAAAAAAAAGGTGGTACTACCTAAGATTGAGATATTGGTGACATTAGCTATGCAATGAGTAAGCAATAAATGTTTTTAGTGAAACTGCCAAAATTTGAGAGCTTACAAACAATAGAGCAAGTGAGAATTCAAGTTCAGCTGACCTGTANTTGGTGACATTAGCTATGCAATGAGTAAGCAATAAATGTTTCTAGTGAAACTGCCAAGATTTGAGAGCTTACAAACAATAGAGCAAGTGAGAATTCAAGTTCAGCTGACCTGTAAATGAATCGGCTGCCATTTTAGCTTGGCTTAACCTCAACTTTACTAGGCTGCTATGTACAAGTACTAACCTCAACTTTACTAGGTTACTATATATAAGTACCAACCTCAACTTTTCTAAGTTACTATATATACATGTACTAATTAACCTTACTCCAGTCAGGAAATGATGACAGGNTGCTATGTACAAGTACTAACCTCAACTTTACTAGGTTACTATATATAAGTACCAACCTCAACTTTTCTAGGTTACTATATATACATGTACTAATTAACCTTACTCCAGTCAGGAAATGATGACAGGGGGACCCACTGAGTGAGGGCAATCTATGATGGAGTTATTGACATTGTGGGGACCAGCTAACTGGTCCAAAATAAGAATTATTAATTACTATTTTTGTCATCTTGTACTTTTTAGACAGTATAATTCTATGTTTACCAAATATATTTATCAAATCGTTCTTATTAAATAATGTAACATAATTTTTGTCATTAAATATTAATAAAATTTATTTATTTGATGATAAAAAAATTATGTCACATATTTTTAGATAGAGTTTTAATAAGAAAATTTTATAAATATAGCATTACCTTAATTCTATATGCACTAAATTTGTACACTAAAATTTNTGACATAATTTTTGTCATTAAATATTAATAAAATTTATTTATTTGATGATTAAAAAATTATGTCACATATTTTTAGATAGAGTTTTAATAAAAAAATTTTATAAATATAGCATTACCTTAATTCTATATGCACTAAATTTGTACACTAAAATTTATATTAAATTAATTATAATCGTTGAATCAGTGATAAAATCCACTAATTCAACAATTACAAATGATTTTATACAAGTTTTGAGATATATTTTTTATGCACATAACATTACTCTTCGGAAGAATACTTCGAAATATTTTTATAATTTTTATTTTGTATTCTTAAAGTTAAAATTTTTTATATTATATTTTTAATATATTAAAATTATTATAATATAACTCTGTCGTTAATTTTTTTTGTTAATTCTATCAAAAAACAATCGTATTAAAGTCGAAGCGTGAAGNTCGAAATATTTTTATAATTTTTATTTTGTATTCTTAAAGTTAAAATTTTTTATATTATATTTTTGATATATTAAAATTATTATAATATAACTCTGTCGTTAATTTTTTTTGTTAATTCTATCAAAAAACAATCGTATTAAAGTCGAAGCGTGAAGACGACCTTACTTGAACAGGATTTGTTTCGTAGGCTCATACCTACGAATCCTTATGTTCTAAGTTGAAGCTTGAGGGAATGTGCAACAAAAATTAACAACAAAGGTCACGATTTAATATTTTTAATCCATTAAGATTTTAATATGAAAATATTAATATTTAAGAGTAAAAATTAAGAATTCTTAAAATTTTTTTGGTACAAAATATAATTCGCAGTTTGCTTTTGCTATCCCTAGTAAAATATTGTTAATTTATATATAAAAAAAATTATTTATTATTTTAAATATATATAATTAAAATTGTGCTTTATAAATAAAATTAATNGACTCATACCTACGAATCCTTATGTTCTAAGTTGAAGTTTGAGGGAATGTGCAACAAAAATTAACAACAAAGGTCACGATTTAATATTTTTAATACATTAAGATTTTAATATGAAAATATTAATATTTAAGAGTAAAAATTAAGAATTCTTAAATTTTTTTTGGTACAAAATATAATTCGCCGTTTGCTTTTGCTATCCCTAGTAAAATATTGTTAATTTATATATAAAAAAAAGTTATTTATTATTTTAAATATATATAATTAAAATTGTGCTTTATAAATAAAATTAATCATGTGTGTGGTGTCCCAAGGCATGAGACATTTCATCCTTTTTCTATAATTTAATAAATTTTAAGACATAATGGAGATGAGTTCAGATATCTTGAATTCAAATCGTAGTGGTTTTTTAGGTCAAACTACAAGAGATTTATTTTTTATAAATTTCTTAATCTCAGCGTGAATAATTTGTATTTAATCAGATAAAAAAAAACTAATTAAAATATATATAAATTAATTCTGACACTCATAACTGTAAAACAATTCCAACCCTTCTTTTTGTNTTTAAGTGATAATGGAGATCAGTTCAGATATCTTGAATTCAAATCGTAGTGGTTTTTTAGGTCAAACTAGAAGAGATTTATTTTTTATAAATTTTTTAATCTCAGCATGAATAATTTGTATTTAATCAGATAAAAAAAATTAATTAAAATATATATAAATTAATTCTGACACTCATAACTGTAAAACAATTCCAACCCTTCTTTTTGTTTCACACCCCCACCATTGGTCTAATATAACTCCAAAGGTTGGTTGCCTGATCTTTAACTTTAGTAACAGATCCCAAGACTCTGCTTTTACTTGACTATTTTCTTAATTTTTAAATATTTTCTTTTGATGGGTATAAATAATTCTTTAACCTTTACTCAAGGCATGCTTGTATTTTCATATTAGTAACACAAACTTAGTATCCCCAAATGCTCTTAAAGAATCTTGGGTTAATCGTAAGTTATACCCTGAAAAATAGTAAAAATTTGAATTTATACTTTCAAAGATTAAAAATTTTAATTTGCACCCTCAAAGATAGAAATTTGTATCAATGTGCACCTAAAACTAAATTGATAAATTATACCTAGATTCTCTCATGCTTGTCACTTAATCATTTGAACTCCTTCACATTTAAAATATTACTTCTACATCTCATAACGTTTTTACACGTGTAACATGTAATCCTTTTGCATTGATATCTGTTAATATAAATGTTAAAAATATAATTTTATCCTAATAAAAACATGTTACACGTGCAAAAACATCATAAGATGTAAAAGTAATATTCTAAATGTAAAGGGGTCCAAATAATTAAGTAACAAGCACGAGAGAATTTAGGTATAATTTATCAATTTAGTTTTAGGTGCATATTGATACAAATTTCTATCTTTGAGAATACAATTGGAGATTTTTATCTTTGGGGGGTGCACATTGAAAAAAATTTCTATCTTTGAGAGTGCATATTAAGATTGTTGAGGTACAAATTAAAATTTCACCTATCTTTCAGGGTACAACTTGTAATAACCCAAGAATCTTTGATTTCTTTGTTTGCTGCTCAGGAGACATGCCATAGGCTCACACCAACCAGGACACCACTTATGCTAATTTTTTTCACATTTCTTTTTTTTTTTTTTTTCCTTTGACAAAATTCGAAAATTAACTCAATTATGTATGTAAAAATTATCTCAATTATGTATTTTTTGGATTGTCAATTATAACCTAAACTTGTGATGCACCGATAACCTACCCATCACGTGTATCGAGTCAATCGGAATCTTAAATACTTTGGATTGCCTTGGGTTTTGCATTAATAGGGAATTTTTATCGCTAAAAAAATTATGCTTTTTGTTCAATAATTTGGGGCAAAGGTACCAAATTGTCCAACTTTTCCAATATAGATTATGGGATTCATGGTCCACAAAGTTCTTTAAATATTTACAGAAAAAAAATATTTTATAGTTAAAGTTGAAATTAATCGTGACAACAAAGATACCAAAGCATAAACTATGATTCCCTTTCTTTCTGCCCAACTCTCTCTCTTTCTTTCTCTCACACA
>CAUOFW020003558.1:551678-566468 GCA_963454935.2 Ilex paraguariensis | reverse complement strand
TAAGAGTATATATATATATATATATATATATATATATATATATAAGGATAAAAATAATTAAGAAGACTAGTATATCTCTAATAAAAGTTTTATCCTAGAGTGACCTATTAGGATTCTTATACATGTGATTTAAATAGGATAATCATGTTGGATAGATCAAACTTTTATATATATATATATATATAGAGAGAGAGAGAGAGAGAGAGAGAGAGAGAGAGAGAGGTTTGTAGGGTCTTTTGATGAGAAGACTTGTAGAGAGTCTATTCGGTGAAGAAAGAAAAAAACAAACGTGAGAGAGGGAGAGGGAGAGAGAGAAGAAAGCAAAGAAAAGGAAAAAGGGAAAATTGGATCCATTGAAGGTATGTGAATGGATTATTTATTTTGTGAGTTTTATATTTTATTATATCACATGGTGTTGGATTTCATATATATAATACACAAATAATTTTGAAGATATTAAGTTGAATTTGAGTGTATAGTTATTTGAGATTTAACTGAGTTTAATAGAAAGAAAAAAAAGGGTTTAGACTTTTCGATATAATTGCAGAACGTGGAAATGTGTTAGGTTGAAGAAGACAAGTCCAAGAATTATGCAATTTATCCCTTTAATTTTATAGAGTTTTATTTTGACTCTTTTATTCTTCTAAACTTAATTTTAAGTACATTTTTACTTGATAAGTTACAAGAACAGAATTTTAAAAAATTTATGATTTGACCCCAAAATTTTAAAAAAAAATTATAAACAGTCCAGAATACTTCCATACCCTATTAACTCGTATTAGAAAGAATATTTATATGTAAAAAATATATTAAATATATATCAATAGGTAGGAAGTATTAAAATTAAATATAGAATCGCGAAATAACGAAGTTATGAATAGGGATTAATTGTTATATGTTATTTTGAATTAAGTGGTGATTGCATTAAGGTTGAAAAAGAGTGTTTTGAATTGAATTTTGGGAATCAAAGTGAATAGTTTACTACTTCTATTGGGAGGATTTTCTATATTAAACTGTGGGTGTGTGTGTGTGAATTTTTCATGTATATGATATATGTTGATATTTGGGGATACAATTAAATGTTTTGCAATTGTGAATTGTTATACATGTGAATTTGAAAAACTTATGGAATGATTTTATATCATTGCTTAAATGTATTTTGACGATGAAAGAAAAATTTTGTGTGCGTTGAGACTAAAATAACAGTTTTAGTGTGTGTATTGAAATCATGTTTTATGATAAGGGAATTGGGTTATCAAGTCTAAATGATAAATGAGATTGTATACTGGCATGGTAGGTATAAGAATGTGCACATAAGGACCAATTATCAGGCTAGTGATAACAAGAGACTGGGCCAATCATCAGACTAGTGATAANGAGTTATCAAGTCTAAATGATAATGAGATTGTATACTGGCATGGTAGGTATAAGAATGTGCACATAAGGGCCAATTATCAGGCTAGTGATAACAAGAGACTGGGCCAATCATCAGACTAGTGATAACAAACATGATTTGACAAATATATTTAAAATTGAATGTGTGTGTAAGTGTTTTGAATTATAAATGTATTTCATTTATAAAGTTATTTGTGAAAATGAGTGGGTGTTTGAGTTATAAATGTATTTGCTTTTATAAAGTTATTTATGATCATCAGATTATTTTGTTTACATGATTATGTGGGAGAGATTGAGGTACAATTTGTTGTACTTAAATGTGTATTAAAGTTTATTTTTGTATATAAACTGTGAGATTTATTTTTACAGCTCATTAGAGGTGATTGTTATTCACGGGTCTTTGTGCTTACCCAAACATTTAACATTTTTCAGGTGAGAATCAGGGAGAAGAGTAAGTTCTCGGATAGATAAAGGATTAAAAGAATTGAATATTTATTTTATTGTACGTTTTCAGAAATAAATGTCTTTTATGATTTGAGACAAATATTTAATTATTTTAGGAATAATGTTGCTCATGTTTAAACTTTAGAATAGTGAACCTTATGGTTTAATTATTCTTTTACATGAGTTTAGTAATGATATTGGTGGTGTTTAGTTTATTCTTCTGATATTCATTAGGTCGGTGGAATGAATCACTTTATTATTTGTCTTTCGCTGTATTTTATATTTATTATGCACAGAAAATGATTGGTTAAGGCCTTGGTGGCTGGTCCGCCGCCGACCCTATGTGATCGGGGGTAGGGATGTGACAAAAAAGTGTGTATCCCAAAAAAGGAATAAATGGAATAAAGTGGGCCAAATCATTATTTTATCCAAGATTTTCTTCTCATGCCTAAACCAACCACTCCCCCAAAGTGTTGCCATTGCCACTGAATATACCTAGATATCGAAAAATAACTAGTAATTTTTTTTTTTTTTTGGAATAAGGCAAGAAAGGGAGTAGGAAAATAACTAAATCTAACTGATAGAATCACAAAACATAGTATGTAGTTAGCTAGTGATCAAAGCACATGCTTGATATTTTCTTCTGATCTTTTGAACGAATAAAATCTGATTTCTTGATTTTTAAAATATGAAACATTGGGTTACCCAAAATAAATTTAACAAATAATAGGTGTCAATCTTCTTTGTTTGTTTCTATTTGAAATGCAAACATTATTTTAGATAAGATGGGTTCAATGACAAATATATTATATAGAATTTCCATTTCTTAGCTTCCATTGGGTATGATATAAAATAAAGCATTAAAAAAAAAGATACATTAATCTTCCCTATCACTCTACAATGTAGGAAAGTTATTATTCTAGTCAAAGAGTAATGCTAGATGGACTTAAAAATTAGACTTGATAATCTCAACCATTGAATAGATAGTGGATCCTAATAAATGATGGGACCCACAGTGAAATCAATGGTTGAGATTATCAAGTCTAATTTTTAAGTCTACTTTTTAAGTCCATGTAGCATTGCTCAAATATTTTAATTCAAAACTATTCTAATTGTACATTCTAGGAACTCATGCTATTTGTTCCACAAATCCATGCATAATGGTCATCCAAAATTTAAGTCAGCGAACGAGTCTCTATTCGCCAGGAATAGATTAGAGATTTTTCTGTTTCTAATTTTTTTTATATGTCATGAGAGTTAAATTTAAAATTTTGAAATATTATCTATTGACACTCTACAATCTGAACTAATTTTTATCGATTTTGATAACTTGGTATTTATTGATTAGTTTCCCTTTTGTCCTTAGCTTATTTTTAACACAAAGTTGAAGAAAGGTGTAGTTTAAGGGTCTAAAGATTGGCCCTTTTTAATAGAAACATCGACAAAAAAAAAATGTAAACATCATATCACCAAAACCTTAACCCTAGTTGGAGTAAGTGGTCTTACTTTAAACATTTTTCAATGATGTTACCCTAACTTGGATGGAGTAAAGTCATAAACCTTTAATAAATAAAGAGTTGAAGGATTGAACCCATGGTTCTTGGGTGGGTGGGGTAACCCTTTTTAGGTTTTTCATTTTCAAATGGCCTGTTGCTTAATTTTCTTTGATGTTGTCATCTAACCAAGACTTTTAAAAATTTATTGTATTAAAAAATTATTTTTTGACATAGCTTACATGTGTAAAAATAATTTAGTTTTTTTGTTATTATTATTTTATAAATCTTCTAAATAATAATAATAAATTAATAGTTAAAGATTAATTTTAACACACTAACACCACGAACACGGACCGTGCCAGGACTATCAATTGTGTCAGGTAAAACAGGTTCATGCATGTTTTTTAACAGATTCGTGTCAAAAAATATGTCATCCATATTTGATTAATATATTAATTCGTGTCTAACAAAAAATGAGTCGTATTCTTTATTTTTTTTGATTGATTTTACTTATACCTAATTTATATATTAATTATAATATTTTGAGTCCATTCGTTTATTAAATGATTGATTTAAAAAAGACTTTAAACTCAGGGAGTAGACTACAGTACATCCAAGAAAATTTTAGGTATCATACCAAAAATTATAAATTTGTGGAAATAATTACAACCTCAGTGGTATGTTTACTAACTTTATAGGATTATTTACAACTTTAATGAGTTACCTGTTAGATACCAGTTGGTAGACAAGAAAAGACATTGAAATGACATATCAGATAGTACATCATGATTACTAGTAATTTTGTTATCATAATAAGGGGAATATTTACAATTTCGGTGGTATATTTTTACCAAATTTATGAAAATATTTACAACTTTAGTGGTATATTTACCAAATTTGTGAGAATATTTACAATCTCAGTGGTATGTTTACTAAATTTGTGAGATTATTTACAGCTTCAATGAATTGTTTATCACATTTGTGTAAATAATTATTATATTAAAAGTTTTGTTACTATAATGAATGTAATAATTACGAGAGTTGTGTGAATATTTTTTACGAGAGTTGTATTTAATTTGTAAATAATTTACAAGTAATTGAAGAAGATATATCAATTTTGTGGACAAAATTACTAGTAAGGAGCAACATTTACTAATTTAATGGTATTTTTTATGATATTTAATAGTCCATGATCGATTATTAAATTTGATCGATCGATCAATACACATATGTGTGCTTAATTTATGAATATTTTACAATTAATCCAAGAAGATATAAAATTTCAAATGATCAATTATCACTTTTATGAGAATATGTACAACTTTAATGAATTTTTTATGAGAATATTTATAATTTCAGTGGATTGTTTGCCAAATTTATGGGAATAATTCCAACTGCAATGGATTGCTTACCAAATTTATGGTAATATTTACAACTTGAATAATTTTTTTACGAATTTGGAAAAACATGATCCGATGTTTATTTACTACAAAGCCCCCTTACAACACTTCAATTAATTCCTCTTTGAGGACATTTAAGTAAATACATAATAAATTGATCTATCATATTTATTTTCGATTGATCGCAATTCCACTTGCCCTTTCAACTTCTACATCTGTAACTCAACGATCAATCATTAAACATATTTGATCGATTAGATGTCCCAGTATTTATGATCTGCAACAATTTGATCGATTGTTTAAAAAATATGATAGATCACTATGTAGTAAGTTAATTTGATCGATCAAAAATTTATATTGATCGATCATAATTTGAATCTATCATATTAAATTTTTGATCCATCAAATTGTGATCTATCAATATAAATTTTTGATCGATCAAATTGTGATCGATCAATATACTGAGGTTGTAATTATTTTCACAAATTTGATAAACATACTAATGAAGTTGTAAATATTTTCACAAATTTGGTAATTGTATCACTGAAGTTCTAAATATTCACACAAATTTAATAAATATACCATTAAAGTTATAAATATTCCCTTCATTATGGTAATAAAATTATTAGTAATCATTATGTACTATCTCACATGTCATTTCAATGTCTTGTCTTGTAGACCAATCGATATCTAACAGGTAACCCATTGAAATTGTAAATAATCTTATAAATTTAGTAAATATATCACTGAAATTATAATTATTTCCACAAATTTAAAATTTTTGCTATGGTACCAAAAATTTTCTTAGATGTACCGTAGTCTACTCTTAAACTCTAACTTTGAATCGTATCCTTATCGTATTAACACGAGTTACACACCAATACCGTACCCTTCTCTGATTACCAATGTATCAACCTGGGGCATAATTACTAGAAAGTGCACAGGTTAGGGGACCCACATGAATTGTATCAATTGTATTCTGCCACGTCACATGACTCAAAATCGTGGGACCCATTTACAGTGGGTCCATGGGGAAATCTGACAATAACTGAGTAGACACCACCGGGAAAATTTTCTAATGCATGGAAGTCCTCATCTTGAATTAAGACGCAAGCCATCAAATAGAAGTAAGACCAAAAGATGAAAGAACACGACAGAAAAAGCCTATCAAAACATAAATTTTTGGGCAAGTATTCTATCTCATATACGAAGGTACAAGCATGACACTTAATCAAGTCAAATTTAAATATTTTTTAAACTTGTTAATGTGTAAATAATCGAACTATTAAACTCGAATTCAACTCAATTAACACCCTTAGATACAAGATGGTACTAGAAGTTTCTAAGTTGTCGAGGGTTCTAAGTTGTCGAGGGTGAATAGAGCGGTTTATAAATAGATTAAAATAGGTTCGGTTTAAATTTTGTTTCTTTGTGATTCGGAATGAATTTTAGTTTCAAATATAANAATTTCTAAGTTGTCGAGGGTGAATAGAGCGGTTTATAAATAGATTAAAATAGATTCGGTTTAAATTTTGTTTCTTTGTGATTCGGAATGAATTTTAGTTTCAAATATAAACAATAATTTATTTATTTTTGTTATACTTTGTAAAACATAAATTCAAACACAGTTCACTCGATCAAACAAGTCGAGCTTGAATGTTTTTCAAAAATGATATTTTGAACTCGTTATAATTGTGTCAATAACAAACTCGCTTTGTGAATGAATGAATTGAGCAAGGACAACGTATTCGACTCATCTCGGTTTGATTCATTTATGCTCCTAATTGGGTTCAGTTGATGTGGCCATTTTATTCCGGATGTCTTATCTAGATTCAAATTTCACTTATTCCCTAATATTGTGATGTTTGTGAAGTTGAATTTTATGGATGGGGAGAATGTTAATGGTGACAATTTTTGTTCACCATTTGGACTAAAAAACATCACCAATGTGTATCCCTAAGTCTTTCTTGAAAGTAAGTTACAAACATGCCTACTTTTTATTTTTAAGAGAAGTTTTACAATCAACAAATATGTTACATTTACTTCATTTTTAAAAATTTAATTCATGATTGTCTATTTAACACCAACAAGAGATTAGGTTTATGGATTAGATACGAGTAACTTTGCTCTACAATCAAAAGGGAGGGACATATAAACTAAACATTTTACAAGACGATGGTAAAATTTGAACCTGGGTGCTTCGCCAAATGGAGCATCTCCTTTAGTCTTAGAGAAATGTTATTTGAACAAAAAATAATAACACATTTTGCTGACTCTCTCTATCACAACCATTAAATAGGTCGTGAATCTTAATAAATATTGGGACCCATAATTAAACTAATGATATTGAAAGTCAATAAATATTGTCAAATTTTTTTATCCAAGTAAAATTACTCTTTGTCTTAATGTATCCATCTCTATGTAAAACAATCTTATGACCCTCTAAAGTATGCATTTCAACCTCTACACTGCACATTGAAACTAGCCAAAAAGACATGTAAATGTCTTACCCTAAACACTTACCTAATCAATCAAAACAATGAGTGCCCATCTCTATATAAAACAATCTCATGACTCCTCTAAAGTGTGGATTTCAACCTCTACAACGCACAGTGATACTAGCCAAAAAGACACCTATGGCATCTAAATGTCCTACCCTAAACACTTACCTAATCAAATAAACAATAAGTGCCCACTCTATACAACCTCATCCACAAAAATGCCAATCCATTTTTAAGGGTTGATGGTACAATCTCTAGTCTCCATAGTGTATGTCACCAAACTTTGTCAAGGAGCAACTCTCATATTTGATTCCAAATCTATCTTCTTGTTAGACCAAGCATGGAGTGTTTACTTAGTAAGAGTCATTAAAACCTTGTCTAATCTCAATTGGTCCTTTTTTTGAGCGATAATTTTGTGACTTGAAAAAATTTAAAGTTAGAAAAAAAANAGTAAGAGTCATTAAAACCTTGTCTAATCTCAATTGGTCCTTTTTTTGAGCTATAATTTTGTGACTTGAAAAAATTAAAAGTTAGAAAAAAAATCAATGGGTGAAGATTGATTAGTTGTCGACACGAATTCAAAAATAATATAACTTATAAATATGAAAAANCGATAATTTTGTGACTTGAAAAAATTTAAAGTTAGAAAAAAAATCAATGGGTGAGGATTGATTAGTTGTCGACACGAATTCAAAAATAATATAACTTATAAATATGAAAAATAAATAGATTTGATTAGTATCAAACACGAATAACTCAATCATGATATCACAAATTTATTTAACTGCTATCATGCGAANAATAAATAGATTTGATTAGTATCAAACACGAATAACTCAATCATGATATCACAAATTTATTTAACTGCTATCATGCGAAGAAAATATATAATATATTTTTCTTTTAATTTAATATTCTATGTATTATTGTAAAAATAGATGATTATTTTAAACTTTGTTTTGTTAGTATATATATTTTTAATTTTTGGTAGAGCTTGGGTGGTGAGTCTGACCAAAAGAGCATCTTGGTTTCGAGTTTCTAGTTGATTGGTTATATGAGTCAATCAAATCATTAAGTAATACACAAACATGGTTAAAATCTAGTCATTTGACCTCACTTATGGAAAAGGTTGAATTAATTTAAAGAATAGATCNCACAAACATGGTTAAAATCTAGTCATTTGACCTCACTTATGGAAAAGGTTGAATTAATTTAAAGAATAGATCGTATGGTAATAAAAACGGACTATAAATTTAATTGTCTTAAATTTAAATATTGACAAATTTTTAGAGTCAGACTATGAGAGATTTATCTCTTATGAATACTCTAGTCTCATCATGGATGACCGCCTTTTAACCAGATCGAAAAAAAAATTATTTGAAGTGTACGTAAATTGACTCAAATAATTATGACTGCTGAATAAAAAAAAATAAAAATTAAATTATAATTAACTAATATTTCATATGAATACAAAATAACACAACTTAAACAAAATAAATAACATTAAATGTCACACCTTAAAACGTAGCTTTCACGTAAAAATGGGGCAAAGTATAGATGCCTACANATATGAATACAAAATAACACAACTTAAACAAAATAAATAACATTAAATGTCACACCTTAAAACGTAGCTTTCACGTAAAAATGGGGCAAAGTATAGATGCCTACATGGCATTGTTTCTTTTTTATCCTTAAAGCACATGGCAAAGCCAATCAAAGGATGAATTTGGGGCCCACTTCAGATGCCTGCTTCCATAGTTTCAACTGCTTATGGGCCCCATTAGTCCAATTAGCTAAGAGTTCCTTTCGTGGGCCATGTGTGTTGGTTCCTTGGACCATACTAATAATTGTTACGCGTGAGGAGACGTCCAAATCTATACACAAAATTTAACCCCCCCCTTTTTTTTTTTCTTTCGTAGATGTACATATTTGGGCATGGGTTTTCAGTCTTAAGGTGCATTTGGTAGGAGGAGTAACCCGCCCTCTTATATAACTTAATATTCTCTTATCATTAATTGACATGAGATTCGTTCGATACCTCAATAATATCAATAACTTTTCTCTCGAACGAGGCTTATTATGAATGATCGTCACTGTTTTCTCATCCGACACAAGGAGTTGAGTTCACACGATGCCTTGAGCCATGACTCTAATATCTCTTGTCGAGCATGAGTTTCTAGCTCAAAAGGCAGACCTGATAGATAGGTAGAGTGGTCCGTTATTTTACTATGGTCTAGGACCTTTTCTTTATCAATCGACGTAGAACTTGTTCGATACCTCAATATTATATAAGGAAGCGACTGCCTTCTTAAAGTTATCAATGAACCATGTTATATCATATTTTTAAAGCATGTGAGTCATATCATGTAAAATAAGAATAGTTAGGGTTTGTATTGTTGGAAAGTTATGTTTATTCAGATTCATGTTGCGTTTAGTTATGTGTTAACTTATTTACTTACTTATTTTAGCAAGTTTACCCGTTTAATACCTAAATACATTAAGATTAAATTCAAACTCTCTTAACTCCAATTAGATTTATAGTCAAGTTCATATGTAACGTTGTCAACTATAACTTTACCCACATAGGCCTCCCTATAAGCCCTAATCTCATCAATAAGTCATTCACATATTGACTCTGTCACGTAGTATCTGGTGAGTACTAAATATATTTTTTTAATTACATGAAATAACAGTGAAAAAAGGGCATGTCTAATGTCTATTCAATTGGTCCACTTACCCTTACACACGAAAAGATCAAAATGTCAACTTGGAATATCAATGACCACAACTTCATCAGGCTCTAATAGATGTTACCTTGGAAAAAACCATCTAAAAGTCATGGCTAATGTAAGAAGTTTAGGCTTCTCCGCGTAACCTTGAAAATCTCTTCTTTCTCAAAAGACATTTTCAATCAATCAAACATGCTTGTAGGGTACATTCAAATGAGACTCCATCTAACGTCGAACGAAACGTATGTGATTTTACATAAATTTCTGTAGAACTTTTCAACAGTCTATGCTTACAAATACCTCGAACCTTCTTTAATCATGTTAAATGGTCCTAGATGCAAAAGAAAGGAAGTCCATTAATTTTACAAAGAGATTAAATTATTTTCTATTTATCCAAAAAATAATGAATTTACCGGTAACCATTCAATAGTTTGACAAATCAGTTTAAGTGGGCCTCACATCAAAATTTTTCTTCATCTCTCTCACGCGCACACCATAAACATGAGAAAATAGCCAATATAACGATTACACCACGTCATCATTGCCACGAAGTGTAACTAATCAATTATAAATAATCACGTAGGACTAAGAGATCCCAAACCATCAATTACTTTTATGTTTAAAACTAACACGTATGATTAGTGGAATTCACTTATTCTATTTATTTGTTTATTATTAATCGATTATACTGCGTGACTGTAGAAACTTGATGTAGCCATTATATTAAATACGCACATTACAACTCCACCATAGATATCCTTCACTGAACCACACCACTACAAACTCACCGCTGGCACCCCTTCCACTTCCTTCAAACTCGCCATTCTACTCCCTCCATCTTTACCACTTCCTATGACCATACAAGTGTATAGATAAAGTATAGATGTGTGCAACTACATGCAAGTGTGTGAGAGGGGTGTGTTTGTCTGAATAATATTTTTTACAGATTAAAAAAGGATTAGTAGGATTGCTAAAAACACTTGGGACACGTTTTCTAATTGATCCTAACTTGTATGAACCCTATTAAATTGTTACTTTAACCTGTTTAAATTATAATTTTCTCCAAACGAGTCATAGGCCTTATTTGTTTTGCTTTTAAAAAAACAGTATCTGAAAAATTGTTTTTGAGAAAAATTTTAGAAATTTATGTTTTGATTTTTTTTGGGTGTTGTGGAACTTGTTTGGTTATATGATTATAAAAATGGTTTTACGAAATAAAAAATAGTAAAATTTTGTTGGACAATAACCTATAAAATAATGAAAACAAAAATGTAATGGTGGTGGTGGTGGTGGTGTCTTAATTCTGGGAATGTTGTTTCCAAAAACACACAAAACAATCATGTTATTCTCTAAATCTACCTACTTATTGTTCTCAATTTTCAAAAAATAAAAACAAGAAACAGCTAGCCGAACAGTTTTTCTCTAAACTACTTCAAAAAATAAAAAATAATTTCTGAACATGTAAACAAAATAGGACTTGTTTTGCAGTCCAATGGACTTTGCCTAAAATACATGAAGATTTTATGGTTCAGAAGCATAAGTCCAGCCTTTTTCTGAAGCAAAACGCAGCTTAACCCAATGATCATTGCCATCTCTTTTATTGCAATCTCTTTTGGTAAATTCCATCGGCCATGGAGATTGGAATCAACTCCTTTAATAAATTTGAGAGTGGGCCTAAACCCATCAAATTATAGCAGGAAGTGGTCTGGCTCAAATCACAATGGCCGAAATGTTGTCCAAATGGGCCCGGCCTGAAGAACAAACTATTCTGCCACTTTGGTCCCCCATATTTATACTCTATTAACATTGACCCCCTTTAATATTTAAATGTTGGTTCCAAATTTTCCCTTCTGATACTTCATTGCTAAATTGAAAACCGAATCACTCACATGACTATCAGGTGATTAGTCTGCAAGAGTAATGGTGTTAATTTAGTCCAATTCTAACCTCAAAGAGTCCTATCGGGATTAAACATAATACTTAATCAATTGAATATCCCTATTCATGAGCACAATTCATACGGAAGCCCCCATCACAATCTTCCACAGCTACCATTTCAGTTCACTCATGTGAGCTAGGATGAAAATAAATAGAAGTGATGATACCATAAATTGATCACCAACCTCCGGGAGGTTGCGGACCAAATTTGCCCTCTGACTGATCAAGGGGATACCTAAAGAGGCAAGTTGAGAATCAGAGGAACTTTGGAGATCTACTTTTTGATGCTTAAGAAACTTAATTGTAGGGGTAAAGTGAAAATTTCCCATTCCAAAAACATTTGTTTTTCTTGGATAACAAGCAGGGGCCACAAAAGCAAATTTTTTTGGATTTTATGCATTTTTTTCTTCAAAAATTAACTCATTGACATAACAAAAAAAACTAATGAAAAGTTAATAGAAATGGTAACAATTTTGATATATTTAAGGTATAATATAAAAAAATTAATCTTTACAAGTACAAAATAAATAACTTAAAACTTTTTAGGGTATAAAGTGTAGTTCGCCCAATTTTTTATGAGGTTTGTCCGCCGAGTCATACGAAATTGAAAATTATTATTTTTGGTTAATTAATTCTGAAATTCATTACTTGACTTGGTTTTCAGCTTCTACCCAGACATTCCTGGAAGTTCAAGGCATTTTTGATACATATAAAGGCAAACCACTTGAATTTCGACAAGTTTTGATCTGAAATTCATATATTCTGGGCTCTCCGGTGATCAAAGTCCGTAGATTCTCCACATATGGAAGAAACCCATATCAAATCAGATTGTGAAGAAGCGAAAGAAATTCAGATCAAATCAGATTTTGAAGAACAGGAAGAAATTCAGGTCAACCCAGATTGTGAAGAAGCCGATGACGAATTTTCAGACATCACCCTCCGGCCATTCGATCGCTCCGACGTTGATGACTTCATGGTATGGGCTAAAGATGAGAAAGTAAGCAAATTTTGCACTTGGGAGCCTCACATCTCCAAAGAAGAGACCATGAATTATATTATTGATTATGTTCTTCCTCATCCTTGGTACAGAGCAATCTGTCTCAAAAACCGGCCTATCGGTGCCATTACAGTGAGACCAAACCAAGGCAATTATAGTTGCAGAGCTGAGCTTGGTTATGTCCTAGCATACAATTATTGGGGCAAAGGAGTTATGACAAGAGCTGTGAAAATGGCGGAAACCGCCATTTTTACTGAGTGGCCACACCTTCAGAGGCTTGAGGCTCTGGTGGATGTGGATAATTCAGGTTCGCAAAGGGTGTTGGAGAAGGCTGGGTTTCAGAGGGAAGGTGTTCTGAGGAAGTATAGGATTCAGAAAGGGAAAGCAATAGATATGGTGATGTTTAGTTTTCTCTGTACTGATTCAGTAGCTCACTATTATATGAATAGGGTGGGGGTTCCAAGCCATATGACCCTCCTTCGATTTGCAGCATGGGAGAATTATCTTACTACCCTTGTTCTTGAAGGGTGATTTTCATGCTGTTGTAAAAGATACTATGTCTAATGAGGATGGTCTTTTGGCTTTTGTATTGGTAGTAGTTTTTTAATGAATTGGATTTTGATCTAAGTGTTGTTATGCTTATCCAAATTTGATTAATTGGATATAAATTGATGCTTATAAGGATGATCTTTTGGCTTTGGGAGCTAGAGATCAGGCATATTAAAGGGTATACACAGTGCCCAAGGCTCCTACTATTGTGGGATTTTAAAAAAGTTAGATGTACACAACTTTATTCCTGTAAATTATTTATGCGGCTCGAACCCGTGACCTTCAAGTCATAATGAAACAACCTTACATATTGTTGATTTTAAATAAGTTTGGATGACATGAAACTAAATAACTCATTTCTTAGCTAGGGATTGAAATTTGTTTTGCAGATGTTGATTTATGGATGTATGAGGTAGTAGATTTTCTTATGCTTCAATCATGCAAACATTAAAGAAAGTTATATACAATACACAAAACTCTCATCTACGGTGGTGATAATAGGATTTGGAAGAGATAACTGATAGATAATTATTATCCCATTTATAAAAGCCTGGTTCTGAGTTCAAACCCACAATATTTGGCTTGGCTAGAATGGATGATTACTTGCCATTGTTTCGACCTCTGCTGCCCATCCTCATCTATGCTCATCCCTTCTTTCCTTCTTCCTAAGAGCTAAAGGTCTTTTCCTTAAACAGTCTCTAGGCGCACACTAGTTTTTTCAATTTTTCTCGATGGCAGATTGTCCACTTTGTACTGGTGGAGAACCCAATTTTATCTAGTGAGTTTTCCTTGAATTCACAAAGGATGATCTATCATCAAAACGGAAAAAAAAAAAAACATGAATTCTCAGTGTTTGATGATGGATTGCCTGCCTGACTGAAGTGAGGGTCAATCACATAACGTTATCAGTGTTTAGTTCTAAATATAAATAGATTTAAGTCTATTAACACCTTCACTTTGTTCTGCAAAATATGTTTAAAGCACCCTCACTTCAGCAAAAGACCAAAAGTTAATCCAAACAATTTAGTTTGCATTTTCTTTTCATTTGCTTTTCTCACCTCAAGTAACAATGAGTGAAGAACATCTACTTCTTTTTTTTTTTGATTTGTAGTACACATTTTTATTCAATTTCTCTCGATATCTAAATCACTAATTGGACAATGAAAATGATTTCTTTTTTATAATAAATCCTACTTAAATTTATGATTAGTGATTTAATTTCCGTCGAAATTCAAAAAAAAAAAAGTTCCAAAAATAATTGAAGCCTATTGTTTCATACCCTTTTCCCATTTCTTTTGTCCCAACATTTTCTTACACCTACAATTCCCCCCCCCCCCC
>CAUOFW020003558.1:536283-550561 GCA_963454935.2 Ilex paraguariensis | reverse complement strand
TTTTTTTTTTAGGCAACGAGGTATGATTATTTTAAATTCATTTATACGAGAATAAACTCTGAATACTTATAATTACTTAAAAACCACAATTATCAGTTAAGTTTGAAAGACACGGGTCAAACTTTTGACGTACATGTCTATTATTTGTTCAGGTGTAATTTATTTTTTGAAATTCTCTGTTTTAATTTATTTTTAATTTTAGTGACATTCTCGCTCTATCTAATATGCTGAAATGGTGTTTGGAATGCATGAATAAAAATTCAATTATTATCACGTAAAATTTGGATGAAGAAAATGAACACTAACATTGAAAATTCATTATTATATATTATCACTATCATAGTGTTATTGTCATCGTTAATCATATTATTAAAAATAAAATAGTAATTATGAGTGCAATTGTCTTTGATGACATAAAACGAATAGCGCTTAATAGTGACAATAAAAATTTATTATTGTTGTAATTGTTACTATCTTAATATAATTATCTCGTTGTTATTATTATTGTCTCGTTGTTACATTTACTGATATTATATCGCTGTTTCTATCCATTTTATAATATACTTATTTATGTCATTAAAATAATTTAATCTTTATACTTTTAATTACCTTTTTAAATCCCAAAAAATACACGCCTAGCCTTATCAACCCAAAAAAGATGGGGTGTGGGGGTGGGGAGTGGGAGGTGGGCTGTCAGCATCAGCATCAGCATCAGGTTATAAACTCTTCCAAGAAACTTTCATTGGATTACCAGTTCCTTAGTCATCAAGTTATGCGAAATTGAAAATTCATTACTCGGACTCCTCCACCACAACTTCGTCCAATGTTCCTTTTTCTTTTTGTAATAAAGAGATTCTCNATTGTTTTAATTAATTATTTTTGTTAAGATTCATCGTTAAATGCGATAAATTATTCGTTAATTTGTTTCAATCGGCAACCATGCTAGCATAATCTTCTTGGAATTTGTTCCATTTAAAAATCAATTTTAACAGAATAAATCGGGGCCACATAATGGGACAATTGAAAGTTCAGAGAACTTAATTAAAATAGAGTTCAGCATCAGGTTATAAACTTCCAAGAAACTTTCATTGGATTACCAGTCAACCAAGGCAGCTAAACAAATTGGCTCATGATCTTATTTTATGCATTCCTTGGTCATCAAGTTATAGGAAATTGGAAATTCGTTACTTGACTCATTCACCACAATTTCCTCCAAGGTTCCTTCCTTCTTTTTTTTTTAGGCAACGAGGTATGATTATTTTAAATTCATTTATACGAGAATAAACTCTGAATACTTATAATTACTTAGAAACCACAATTATCAGTTAAGTTTGAAAGACACGGATCAAACTTTTGACGTTCATGTCTATTGTTTGTTCAGGTGTAATTTATTTTTTGAAATTCTCTGTTTTAATTTATTTTTAATTTTAGTGACATTCTCGCTCTATCTAATATGCTGAAATGGTGTTTGGAATGCATGAATAAAAATTCAATTATTATCACGTAAAATTTGGATGAAGAAAATGAACACTAACATTGAAAATTCATTATTATATATTATCACTATCATAGTGTTATTGTCATCGTTAATCATATTATTAAAAATAAAATAGTAATTGTGAGTGCAATTGTCTTTGATGACATAAAACGAATAGCGCTTAATAGTGACAATAAAAATTTATTATTGTTGTAATTGTTACTATCTTAATATAATTATCTCGTTGTTATTATTATTATCTCCTTGTTACATTTACTGATATTATATCGCTGTTTCTATCCATTTTATAATATACTTATTTATGTCATTAAAATAAATTAATCTTTATACTTTTAATTACCTTTTTAAATCCCAAAAAATACACGCCTAGGCTTATCAACCCAAAAAAGAAGGGGTGTGGGGGTGGGGAGTGGGAGGTGGGCTGTCAGCATCAGCATCAGCATCAGCATCAGGTTATAAACTCTTCCAAGAAACTTTCATTGGATTACCAGTTCCTTAGTCATCAAGTTATACGAAATTGAAAATTCATTACTCGGACTCCTCCGCCACAACTTCGTCCAAGGTTCCTTTTTCTTTTTGTAATAAAGAGATTCTGTAAAGTTGGGTTATTTTGGACTAATTTGTTCGAGAATAAATCTCATATATCTGCAACCGCACACAAAGTCCAGTTCTTAGTTAAGTGTGTGTGCAGGATCTTACACAATATTAATATGAGAACAGATCTCTCATGTGGTGAACTCGAGTCAGTCAATCAAATAATTAATCTTGCTATTGGGAACAGCCTGTGAGGTCCTGTGGTAACCTGAAACGATAATGGAAGACTCACGTGGATCAACGGAGCGATCCTGTAAGGCTGAGGAAGGTTCCTGGAACAAAAAAAGGCAAGTTAGAAGGGTGCCGGAGTGTTTTTTGGCGTATCCCTTCCGACGATCAAGTCCCTTCCGACGATCAAGTCAGTATTTGAGAGGGGGAAAGAAGAAAATACTAAGTATAGGTTTTTTGTTGTGTACCGTCTTGCCTTTTGCGAGGACTATTTATACCTCAAAAACTCATAATTGCTGTCAGTGTGGTCAGTACATGATCATTAGGTACAGGGAACGTGCGCACTGATTCCTATGAGGAATGTCTTCTCTCTTAACTGCTCGGGACCCCGAGCAATCAATGCGTCGTCATCGGCCTGCCGAATATTCAATGAGCTCTTCTCGGCAAGAGAGTAATAAATGCCCAATATCAGGGATATTTATTGTCTTTCTCTTCAGAGCCTTACCGCATTAAATACTGTCTCATCAAGAGAATGACCTAATTAAATGCTTGTTTTCCCAAGTTGTGTGTCAGCAAGGACATCCGGTCTTTTTGTCTCTGATGTGACACAATATGCCACGTGCCCCTTTCCCATTGGCTGCGTCTTCTGCCTTCCTGTGCCTTCTAACACCAATTGTGTAAGACGAGGTCATGATGGCTAACTTAGCCTAGCCTAGGCTAGTGACCTGTACATTAATAGCCTCTGCGGGAGTAGAAAATGCCATCCAGAACGATACACCTCGGAACCGAGGGAGAGGTACATCTCGGAGCCGAGAGGGAGGTACATATAGGGACTGATGTACCATATCCCCGACCGAGGGATACGTGTCGGTACATAAACGTACTGGATGCCATTGATCCCTATGACCAGTACCTCGGGGGAAAGGGACTTGTGAACCGATGGGTACGTGTCGTAATCACAGTAACAAGAATTTAGTGACACCGAGGACACGTGTCTTTATCTTTGAGTATTTTAGAAATGTCCCATCAACTGCCCCCCAGCCTTAGATCTTCTGACACCGAGAACACGCGTCGTAAGGAGACGAAGGGTTCTACAACAACCTCAATCACTTCATCATTGTTTCTAGCCGTTTTTCCCTGCTTAGGATGTCGTGCGCATTAATTGCGTCTTTTCGTGCTTTGCGCCCAATGATGGGATAGGTACTATATATAAATGGGTCTCCTCTCTTCTTTTCTCATTTCGTCATTCTGAACTTTCTCTAGAGAGCCATTGCCTGAAACTTCGCCGGAGATCCCTTTCTTTCTATTTGTCAACTGCCTAACCATTTCACCAGAGTCTTAAGGCCAGCAGACCCATCCTTGCTTCTGAACATTCTGGAAGGAGTGGCTTCAAGTTTTTCAGAAAAAACTTCTTTTTACATTCTGGTGAGTACTAGTATCTTCCCTCTCTTCGCCCTTCTGTCTCTTTTGGTTTTCCGATAACTGGAGGTATTTTCTGGTTGCCACCCAGCGACCAATCCTCGGAAAGCCTCCTGGGGGATCTTCGTGGGAAAAACACCCTCTATTTTTTTATCACTTTTTGGAGATGCCTCGTCGTCACCCTGCCCTCGAGAATCCCGAGGCCAGTTCTTCGAGGTCAGGGAAGTATAAAGTAAAGGGGGACGAGCAAATTGATAGGTTTAGGGTCAAGTACAACATTCCCCCGTATGTAGGCATAGAGGATTATAACCCGGTTGTGCATCTCCGTACCCTTGGGACTGAGAATGAGATGTCCTTCTATACCAAAGCCATCATAGAGGGCGAAATTATGTTTCCTCTACCCCCTCTACTCCTCTAGTTCCTCTCTCATTTCCACCTCTTCCCCGGGCAGTGTTGCCTTAATGTCTTTAGGATAATTATGGGGGTCCTAGAGCTCAACAAGCGTCTCGGGGTAAATGTTAGGTTGAACGATATCCTCTTTTGCTATTCCTTCTTGAGAGTTATGTCTCAACAAAACTTCTACCTCAAAGCCAGGGACCCGTCCATGTACCTCGTAACTCATCTTCCTGACTCGGACAGGGGGTACAAAGATGACCTACTTATCTTCAAGGGATCTTGGTAGAGAGGTGTCGGTCCCGAGTACAACGACTTGTTATGCACTTTGAATGGAGAACGACAAGTACGTCGGTTTCTTCGGATCTCATTATTTTTGTTCTTGAGATTTTCTACAAGTGTTCATAACCCCCCCTCTCCTCTCTTTTTTGTTTATGTGCAGACGTCCTTGCTCGGGAAACAGCTCCTCCACCTTAGTCCTTGGTGAACTTCGCCGACCTAGTTACTGTTTGGAGTTTTACTGGTGACGACGGGTTCGGCTGGGCTACCCACATCCTCCTGAATTACATTTCAAGATATAAAAAGTTCTCGCAGCTTCCCCAGCCTTTCGAGCCTTCGCGGTGGTCTGAATTCTTCAATCAGGCGGTGAGGCAAAAGGACGAGGAGAATTTGGAGGAAGACTCCGACTGGGCTATGGAGGCAGAAGTAGAGGGTGAAGTTGACGAGTTCGGGGTTAGAGAGGATTTGGTTCCTTTGCACACCAAGGTGGGGACTTCGAGAAGAGATTCGTGGCCTGACTTCCACATCCTGCAATCTCTAGACGCCGAGGATGCCCTCGAGATAGCTATGTCCAACACTCTCTGCATTGATCTTGGGTTCCTGAGGCAGAGGCAGGCCCTCGCTGCTGGGAGGGGACAAGGATCAACCGGTGGGGCCCCATAAACAGGGACCAGCGCCACCCCACCTTCAAGAGTCGATGGTCGGGGTCAGGTGCGTGATTGAGATTCTCAGGTAGAGGAGGAGAGAAGGGTCAAACAAAAGCACGACGGCCTCGGCAGGGGACCCAGGGCCCTCTCCGCTCAGTAGCAAAGCGGGAGAGGCCGTGGGTTACCTCCTCCTCCCCAACAGCACCAGCAACAACAACAATAACAACTACAATGGCAGATTCCCCTTCCCCCTCCGCAGACGGTGGAAGCCGCGAAGTGGAATCCTCGAGCCACTGATCACATGAATAGAGTGATCAGGGTTGACGACTCTATTTTATTGGACCCCCATGTCGCCAATGCAGTGAGTGAGACGCTGCACTTCGATGTCGACATGACGGCTCACAGGGGGCGATCAACGAACGTGTTGTTTCGCTCTATCATCCAAAATTCCTTGGTGGTAAGTTCATCTTTGCTTCAATCCCTTCCATCCGCTTTTCTTTTTATTGACAAGTCCTTTCCCTTGCAGGCCACCCAACAGATTTCAATAATTATGGCTCGGTACCATGTGGCTAGGATGGACCTCCAGCGGGTTCGAGAGCAGAAGGAAGAGGCCGAGGGTGCCCTGGCCAGCGCGAAGGAGGACGTAGCTGCCATGGATTCCACCCTCGCGGGGCAGGCTGCTCAGATTGAACAACTCTTCAAGGATGCCGAGTTGGCAAAAGTCGGCGCTGAAAAGCTGAGTGCTGCTTTAGCCAACACTAAGAGGAGGATAACGGAACAGACGCAGCGGCTCTCTTCGGCAGAGGAGAGGGTTGTTGGTTCAGAAGAAAGCTGTGTGGCTTTGACCTAGGAGCTGGATAGGATCAAGACTGAGGCATAGAACAGAAAGTCCGAGGAGCAACTCCGAAAAGAGTTCACCGATGACGTGTTCCCCGCTCTTGAGGAAAATAGCAAGGAGTTCTTCAAGAAGGGGTGGGACGAGGCGCTCCAGTCTGTTGGGATCCCTCCAGACTCCCCGCTCTTCTAGATGCACAAATACGTGCCTTTGGCGGAGATGGAACAGGCCAAAGCCAAGATTGCTACCGAGGGCGTGATTCCAACGCCGGTGCAAGTTTCGGCAGATCCACCTGAGGCGGTAATTGTGGATTTATCTGATGAGGCCCTGCCGGACCAGGCCCCTAACCATAACATTCCTCAGGCTCTCTCTATTGCCGAAGTACCTCCCACTCTGCCTGCTCCTGAAGCTGTTCAACCTTTTACGCTGATTCGCCCTCGGGCGATGTTTTGGAGATGCCCGGGGCCAGATGAAAGCTCTTTTCTTTTCGATTGTACTTTTTTCTCTTGTAGCTCTTGGGGACGCAAAGTCCCTCTTTTTGAAATAAAGCTTTTTTTGGAGTACTTATACTTTCTTGCGTGTATTTTTTTTTTTTTGGTGCATAAGTCCTTGAACTCTGTCCTCAGGGCTTTACCCTTCCAAGAGGCTTATTCTTGGTGTGTGCTTCGGGGGTAGGAGTCCTTGAACTCTGTCCCCAGGGCCTTACCCTTTAACTTTGCCGTTGGTGAGCACTAAAGGAGATAATACTCAAAAATAGTATTTATTTAGATTTATCACATTTCAATGTCGTATTACAGGTTTCTCTTCCAAATCCTCTAATCTATATGACTCGGAGCTTCCGACAGATATCACTTTGTAGGGCCCTTCTCAGTTAGGTCCCATTTTTCCTTCTGCTGGGTCACGGGTATTGGTCGTTATCCTTCTGAGGACCAGATCGCCGATTTGGAACTCTCGCACCTTGACCCTTTTGTTGTGAAGTTGAGAAATCTTTTCCTGATACTTGGCTACCCTCAAGGCGGCTATCTCCCTTCTTTCCTCCGCTAGATTCAAATCTAGTCTGAGCTGTCGGTCGTTTCCCCCTGTGTCAAAGGCCTGTGTCCTTATGGTTGGAAGCCCTACTTCCAGAGGTATGATCGCTTCCATTCCGTAAGCCAGGGAGTAAGGGGTTTCTCTTGTCGAGGACCGAGGGGTGGTCCTATATGCCCATAAAATGTTCAATAGCTCGTGTGCCCATTTTTTCTTAGCTTTCTCCAATCTCTTCTTGATCCCATTGATAATTGTTTTGTTAGAGGCTTCTGCCTGCCCATTGGCTTGGGGGTAGGCAGGGGTGGAATAGAATTTATGGATTCCAAGTTGTTCGCAAAAAGACTTGAAACGTCCGCCGGTGAATTAAGTCCCATTATTCGATACCAGTGCTCGGGGAATCCCGAATTTGATGACTATATTTTTCCAAACAAACTTTTTAGCATCTATGTCGCGGATGTGAGTCAACGACTCGGCCTCAACCCACTTGGTGAAATAATCTGTGGCCACAATGAGGAACTTCCTGTTTTCAGGAGCCTTAGGCAAGGGTCCAACTAAGTCAAGTCCCCACTAGGCGAATGGCCAAGGACTGGTCAAGGGGTGCAAGTCCCCAGCGGGTTGCTTGATTGCTGGGGAGAACTTATGACATTGGTCGCATTTTTGGACATATGCGTGTGCGTCCCTTTGCATTCGCGGCCACCGATATCCTTGTGACATGATGCGATGTGCCATGGATCGCCCCCTAGAATGCCCCCCGTATATTTCTTCGTGTACCTCATAGAGGAGATCCTCCACCTGATCCTCCTAGACGCAGAGTAGGTAAGGTCCTGAAAAAGATCTCCGATATAGCTTCTGATCCGGAGAGACCCAAAATCTCGGGGCTTTAAGTTTTATCTTATTGGTTTCCTTTGAACACTCCGGGAGGTCTCCTGTTATTAGGAATCAGGGAAAGGGATCAATCCAGCTGGGCGGTTTGTGTGTGTCCTGGACGGCCATTGCCTCGAGGTTTTGGTCTATGCAGGAGGTGGAGAAGGTATTCTATGGTGATTCTGCGTGACTGAGAGGATTTCAGTGCCGAGGCCAGGCAAGTCAGGGTGTCGGCATGCACATTCTTATCTCGGGACACTTGTTTGATCTCAATCTTTTTGAATTTGCGGATTATAGTCCTCGCCTGGTGATGGTAAGCCTTCATCCTAGGGTCCCTTGCCTCAAATTCTCCGTTAACTTGGTTGACCACCAGCATGGAATCGCAATGTATGATCAAGTCCGTGACCCCAGTTGCTTCGACTAACCGAAGTCCCGATATGAGAGCCTCGTACTCAGTTTCATTATTGGATGCTTTGAATTCCAGCCGAACGGCCTGCTCCGCGACCATCCCGTCCGGAGAGACTAGCAAGATACCGATCCCGAACCCCTTACTGTTTGATGAATCATCCACACATAAAAGCCATGGTGATCCCTCACAATTCATTGGGGATGCTATGCCGGGAGGAGGTGGTCTTTCTGGAACGGGATGTCCCCCTGAAACTCAACTATGAAGTCCGTCAATACCTGATCCTTTATAGCAGTTCGAGGTTTGAAATGAATGTCGTGTTCCCCCAGCTCCACTGCCCACTTGGAAATCCTTCCAGAGAGATCTGTCTTCCTCAAAATGGCCTTTAAGGGCTGATCGGTAAGGACGGTAATTGGGTGCGCCTGGAAATAATGCTTTAGTTTCCTTGTAGTTGTGACTAGAGATAGAGCCAGTTTCTCTAGGGGCAGGTATCTTGTCTCCGCGTCCAGGAGCGTCTTGTTTATGTAATAAATCAGTTTCTGGCGGTGCTCATGCTCATGGATAAGCACCCCGCTGACTGCAAATTTTGATACAGATAAGTACAAGAAGAGCATTTTCCCTTGGATAGGGACGGATAGGGTCGGGAGAGTCCTGTGGTACTCCTTGATTCCAGTCAGGGCGTCTTCGCACCCCTGGCTCCACATATCCTTCTCAGCTTTCTTGATGGCTCCAAAAAAGGGTTTGCATTTGTTTGAAGAACGTGAGACGAAACGGTTAAGTGCTGCCAGCATCCCTGTGAGCTTTTGGACTTCTCGGACAGTTCGGGGGCTCCGGATGTCTAGGATCGCTTGAATCTGGTCGGGGTTGGCTTCGATTCCTCGCTGACTCACTAGATATTCGAGAAATTTACCCGACTCTACTCCAAAAATGCACTTTGCAGCGTTCAGCTTCAGCCCGTACTCCCTGAGGGTGGAGAAGGTATCCGCCAAATCTGCCAAGTGGTCACAGCTTCGTTTGCTTTTCACCAGCATATCATCAATGTAGACTTCCATGGTGTTGCCGATCTGCTTTTTGAACATCTGGTTCATCAGTCTTTGGTATGTTGCCCCGGTGTTTTTTAGCCCAAACGACATCACTTTGTAACAGTAAACTCCCTTTGGAATGATAAACGCTTTTTTTTCCTAATCCGGGGGATGGAGAGGGATCTGGTGATATCCTGCTCGGACATCCAAGAAGTTCATGCATTCGTATCCGGCAGTGGTGTCCACTAGCTGGTCCACCTTTGGTAGGGGGTAGTCGTCCTTGAGACATGTCTTGTTTAAATCAGTGAAGTCTACACAGATACGCCATTTTTCTCCCTTCTTCTTCGCACAGACCGTGTTAGACAGTCATTCTGGGAACTGTACTTCCCGGATGGCGTCGGCCTCCAGGAGTTTGTCGATCTCTTCGTTGATCGCACAGGCGTGGTGCAGGGCCGTGCGCCATGGCTTCTGTTTCACTGGCTTTTGCGTCGGGTCAACATGCAGTTTGTGTGTAATTATTTCGGGATCCACATCCGTCATTTCCATTGCGTTCTAAGCGAACACATCTGCATTTCCTCTCAGGAACTCAATCAGCTCCTCCTGTTAGGCTGTTGGCATCGCGGTTCCAACTAAGAAGTATCTTTCCTCCTTATCCTCTACCAAGGGCACCTTTCGGAGGCCTCCACCGACCGCTCTATCGGGTCAATCCGAGAGTCATCCATTCCTGGATGCCCGGTCTGTGATTGCTATTTTTTCAGGATCTCTTCCGGAGCACACCCCTTTTCTTGTGTGAAAGCCCCTGCTCTAATAGCCGAATAAAAACAATTTTTCGTGGATGCTTGGTCCCCTCGGATTTCCATGATCCCCTCTGGCGTGACAAACTTCAGTTTCTGGTGATAAGTGGAGTGCACCGATCCCAACGCATGCAGCCACACTCGTCCCATGATCACATTATAGGGAGAGTCCGTATCAATCACGACAAACTCAGTGTTGATGGTGAAGGGACCTGTGACAACTGACAATGTGACTTTGCGTATGGGCAGGGCGAACGAGCCGTTGAATCCGATGAGGGGTGTCATGACCTTGGTGAGGTCCTTGTGGCCAAGACCCATCCGTTTTAAAGTGTCAGAGTACATTACTTCTGAGGAACTTCCAGAGTCTATCAACACCCTCTTGATGTCGAACTTGCCTATCTTCAGGGTTATGACAAGGGCGTCGTTATGAGGAGTCACCACGCCGGTCAAGTCTGCGTCGGAAAATGTGATGCTCAGCTCGCCAATCCTGACCCTTTTATTAGGCGCCCCCCATCATTCTCGACCACCTTTCTTGTAAAAGCTACCCTCTTGAGATCGGACTCGAGTTCCTTAGACGTGGGGCGATCTAGCGGACATACATGGATCACATCTATGACGTTGTCCGGCTCCTCGGTCGGGACAAGGGTACGTCTCTCTTCTGGCACAGGCTCTATGTATTCTTTCAAGTATCCGTCTCGGACCAACCTCTCCAAGAAAGATTTGTATACCCTGCAGCTTTCGGTGCGATGGCCGAAATCCCGGTGATAGGAACACTTGACCCTTTGATCACGGGTGGAGGGATCGTTCTGCATCCTGGGCGCCCACTTGAAGAATGACTCATGCTTGATCTTGTGGATCAACTTGTAGATGGGTTCCTTGAACATAGTGTGAACTCCCTCCCGGAGGGGGTAGTAGTCCCTTTCGGGAAGTATCATCCCACTCCCTCTCTTTTCTCTTAGGTTGGAGGGTTTTTCCTTTGCTGCTTTCCATCTCGTCCTCGATCCTAGAGTATTTTTTTATCTGGTCCATCAACTCGCCCATATTCAAGGGAGTCCTTTTGGTTAAGGATCAGTACAGGTGCATGTCCCTTGTCAAGCCGAGCCTGAAAGACGCCGCTGCCATGACTTTTGAACAGCGTTCTACCTCATTTACCTCCTCCCAGTATCGAATGACGTACTGGCGGAGGGTCTCGAATTCCCTCCGTCTGAGCGTCAGTAATGATCTGACGTCTTTAGGCCGCTTACTCCCCGTAATGAATCGGGCTAGGAACTATCTCGTCAGCTCCTTCCATGATCCAATGCTGTTGGGGGGAAAAGCCTCGAACCACTTCATCGCGGAGTCCCCCAAGCTCATGGGAAACACTCGGCAGAGGAACCGTTGGTCTGAATGATATAGGGACATCATTTGTTTATACTGCCTGAGGTGGGCTTCGGGATCGGACCGTCCATCATAAGTTTTGAACCTCGGCACGACGAATTTTTTTGGAACATCCATCTCTGTGATACCCCTGGTAAAGGGTGATTGCATGACCTCGTCTTCGACATCATCCTGGACAGCCTTGTCCTTTCTCCTGGATTCCAACCGAGCTCTGAGATCAATTTTCTCCCTAACGGGGTGTCATCTGAAGTCTCCGAGTTCGTCAATAGGTCCCCCATTTCCTGGGCGTCGTGTGGATAGAGTTGAATCCTCCTCGGACTCATCTCCCTTCCTCCGTCTTGACAGTCCTCGTCGGAGGTCGTCCAGGGCTAAAGGTCTTGCCTTCCTGGAATGGTCGTTAAGAGGGTGCTCATTGGCTCTTGGTCGCTTTGGGACCCTGGAGCTTTCCGCTTTGTCATTTAAATGATTCCTCAGATCCTTCGTTTCCACCTCCCGGGCGGGGAGCCCACAAGAAAGGAATGAGTCCCTCGACCCTTCGCCAGAGGCGGCGAATTCGTTGAGCCGGCTTAGGACGTTCACATTGTCCTTTTCCAACTGTCGTAATCGATCTCCAAACTTTTCTTCGATCACCTCCGCTAGTTGGCGAGCCAAGGGGGCAGTTCCTCCTGACCTGATGCCCATACTGGTCTGAGGAGTAGGCCCTCTTGACTGAATAGAGATATTTCTATTCCCATCAGTGTGATCCCTTCCTCCATCATGACATGGAGCTCGTAATTCAAGACTCTTTTGCTGGGCCCTTTTTCCTTTTTGTCGAGTATTCATCATGATCATTGTTCTTTACAGAGAAGAAACTTGGAGAACTAGTCGTTTCCCACAGACGACGCCAGATTGTGTGTGCAGGATCTTACACAATATAAATACGAGAACAAATTTCTCCCGTGGTGAACTCGAGTCAGTCAATCAAATGGTCAACCTTGCTATTGGGAACAGCCTTTGAGGTCCTGTGGTAACCTAGAACGATAATGAAAGACCCACGTGGATCAACGGAGCGATCCAGTAAGGCTGAGGAAGGTTCCTAGAACAAAGAAAGACAAGTTAGAAGGGCGCCGGAGTATTTTTCGGCGTATCCCCTCCGACGATCAAGTCAGTATTTGAGAGGGGGGAAGAAGAAAACACTGAGTATAAGTTTTTTGTTGCGTACCGTCTTGCCTTTTGCGAGGACTATTTATACCTCAAAAACTCATGATTGCTGTCAGTGTGGTCAGTCTGTGATCATTAGGTACAGGGAACGTGCGCACTGATTCCTATGAGGAATGTCTTCTTTCTTAACTGCTTGGAACCCCGAGCAATTAATGTGTCGTCATCGGCCTACCGAATATTCAATGAGCTCTTCTCGGCAAAAGAGTAATAAATGCCCAGTATCAGGGACATTTATTGTCTTTCTCTTCCGAGCCTTACAGCATTAAATGTTGTCTAATCAAGGGAATGACCTAATTAAATGTTTGCTTTCCCAAGTTGTGTGTCAGTAAGGATATCCGGTCTTTTTATCTCTGATGTGACACAATATGCCACGTGCCCCTTTCCCATTGGTTGCGTCTTCTACCTTCCTGTGCCTTCTGACACCAATTGTGTAAGACGAGGTCATGATGGCTAATCTAGCCTAACCTAGGCTAATAACCTGTACATCAATAGCCTCTGCGGGAGCAGAGAATGCCATCCAGAACGGTACACCTCGAAACCGAGGGGGAGGTATACCTCAGAGCCGAGAGAGAGGTACATATAGAGACCGATGTACCATATCCCCGACCGAGGGATGCATGTCGGTACGTAAATGTACTGAATGTCATTGATCCCTATGACCAGTACTTCGGAAGAGAGAGAATTGTGAACCGATAAGTACGTGTCGTGATTACAATAATAAAAATTTAATGACACTAAAGACACGTGTCTTCATCTTAAAAGATCTTATAAATGTCCCGTCGTTAAGTTTAAAAGACGAGAAAGACAAATCCTTGACCTTCGTGTCTACGATTTGTCCAAGTCTAATCTCACGCTGCTAGACTACCCAAGCTGAAGGTTCCTTTTAAGATTATGACGTTTTGAGCAGTATAAAATGCAAAACCCTCTTCATTTCCTGCACATATTTTGATCCGAAGTTCGTATATTTTACAGACACCACAATCATCATCAATTCCCTTAGTGAACAAGTAGATATGGATGAAATTCAGGTCGAATTACTTTCTGAAGAACTGGAGGAAATTCAGATCAAATCAGATTGTGAAGAAGCAGCAGAAGAAATTCATATCAAATCAGATAATGACGAAGTTGATGATGACTATTCAGACATCACTCTCCGATTGTTGGATCTCTCCGACATAGATGACTTCATGGTATGGATTACAGACGAGAAAGTAAACAAATTTATCTCTTGGGAGCCTTATACTTCTAAAGAAGAAGCTTTGAATTATATTGTAGATTTTGTTATTCCCCATCCATGGTACAGAGCAATATGCCTTAAAGACCGGCCTATAGGGACGGTTTCAGTGACAAAAAATTATGGCAACGATAGTTGCAGAGCTGAAATTGGGTATTTCCTAGGATCAAAGTATTGGGGGAAAGGAATTATGACAAGGGTGGTGAAAATGGTGGCTTCCACCATTTTTGTTGAGTGGCCACACCTTGAGAGGCTTGAGGCTCTGGTGGATGTTAACAATCCTGCCTCACAAAGGGTGTTGGAGAAGGCTGGGTTTCAGAGAGAAGGTGTTCTGAGGAAGTATTATATTCATAAGGGAAAGCCAATAGACATGGTGATGTTTAGTCTTCTCTCTACTGATTCCCCTGTAAACTATTTAATTTACAGTTAAATTTTCTATTATAATCAAGATTATAAATAGAGGACAGTCCTTGGTGTATTGGTGTTATTGTTTTATTGTAATCTGAAAGTTTATGAATTTGT
>CAUOFW020003558.1:450574-536216 GCA_963454935.2 Ilex paraguariensis | reverse complement strand
AAGTACGTGCCCTCGGCGGAGATGGAATAGGCCAAAGCCGAGATTGCTGCCGAGGGCGTGATTCCAACGCCGGTGCAAGTTTCGGCAGATCCACCTGAGGCGGTAATTGTGGATTTATCTGATGAGGCCCTGCCGGACCAGGCCCCTAACCATAACATTCCTCAGGCTCTCTCTATTGCCAAAGTACCTCCCACTCTGCCTGCTCCTGAAGCTGCTAAACCTTTTTACGCTGATTCGCCCTCGGGCGATGTTTTGGAAATGCCCAGGGCCAGATGAAAGCTCTTTTCTTTTCGATTGTACTTTTTTCTCTTGTAGCTCTTGGGGACGCAAAGTCCCTCTTTTTGAAATAAAGCTTTTTTTGGAGTACTTATACTTTCTTGCGTGTATTTTTTTTTTTTTGGTGCATAAGTCCTTGAACTCTGTCCTCAGGGCTTTACCCTTCCAGGAGGCTTATTCTTGGTGTGTACTTCGGGGGTAGGAGTCCTTGAACTCTGTCCCTAGGGCCTTACCCTTTAACTTTGCCGTTGGTGAGCACTAAAGGAGATAATACTCAAAAATAGTATTTCTTTAGATTTATCACATTNTTGGGAATGAGGTATCCTATTTGTGGCTCTGTGGTGCCTTGGATGATTTTTTTATGGTGCAACATAACAATAAAGAGAAGTATGAATGGATACTAAATTATCTCCTTGTAATTGTCATTACTTTTTGAAGGATGTGCTTGCTGTATATTATCTCCCTTGGGGGTTTTTGANAAGTTTTTCTTCCAAATCCTCTAATCTATATGACCCAGAGCTTCCAACAGATATCACTTTGTAGGGCCCTTCTCAGTTAGGTCCCATTTTTCCTTCTGCTGGGTCACGGGTATTGGTCGTTATCCTTCTGAGGACCAGATCGCCGATTTGGAACTCTCGCACCTTGACATTTTTGTTGTGAAGTTGGGAAATCTTTTCCTGATACTTGGCTACCCTCAAGGCGGCTATCTCCCTTCTTTCCTCTGCTAGATCCAAATCCAGTCTGAGCTGTCGGTCGTTTCCCCCTGTGTCCTTATGGTTGGAAGCCCTATTTCCAGAGATATGATCGCTTCCATTCCGTAAGTCAGGGAGTAAGGGGTTTCTCTTGTCGAGGACCGAGGGGTGGTCCTATATGCCCATAAAATGTTCAATAGCTCGTCCGCCCATTTTCCCTTAGCTTTCTCCAATCTCTTCTTGATCCCATTGATAATTGTTTTGTTAGAGGCTTCTGCCTACCCATTGGCTTGGGGGTAGGCAGGGGTGGAATAGAATTTATGGATTCCAAGTCGCTCGCAAAAAGACTTGAAACGTCCGCCGGTGAATTGAGTCCCATTATCCGATACCAGTGCTCGGGGAATCCCGAATCTGATGACTATATTTTTTCAGACAAACTTTTTAGCATCTATGTCGCGGATGTGAGTCAACGACTCTGCCTCAACCCACTTGGTAAAATAATCTGTGGCCACAATGAGGAACTTCCTGTTTTCAGGAGCCTTAGGCAGGGGTCCAACTAAGTCAAGTCCCCACTAGGCGAATGACCAAGGACTGGTCAAGGGGTGCAAGTCCCCAGCGGGTTGTTGATTACTGGAGAGAACTTCTGACATTGGTCGCATTTTTGGACATATGCGTGTGCGTCCCTTTGCATTCGCGGCCACCGATATCCTTGTGACATGATGCGGTGTGCCATGGATCGCCCCCTAGAATGCCCCCCGTATATTCCTTCGTGTACCTCATAGAGGAGGTCCTCCACCTGATCCTCCTGGACGCAGAGTAGGTAAGGTCCTGAAAAAGATCTCCGATATAGCTTCTGATCCGGAGAGACCCAAAATCTCGGGGCTTTAAGTTTTATCTTCTTGGTTTCCCTTGAACACTCTGGGAGGTCTACTGTTATTAGAAACCTGAGAAAGGGATCAATCCAGCTGGGTGATTTGTGTGTGTCCTGGACGGCCATTGCCTCGAGGGTTTGGTCTATGCAGGAGGTGGAGAAGGTATTCTATGGTGATTCTGCGTGACTGAGAGGATTTCAGTGCCGAGGCCAGGCAAGTCAGGGTGTTGACATGCGCGTTCTTGTCTCGGGACACTTGTTTGATCTCAATCTTTTTGAATTTGCGGATTACAGTCCTCGCCTGGTGATGGTAAGCCTTCATCCTAGGATCCCTTGCCTCAAATTCTCTGTTAACTTGGTTGACCACCAGCATAGAATCGCAATGTACAATCAAGTCCGTGACCCCAGTTGCTTCGGCTAACCGAAGTCCCGAGATGAGAGCCTCGTACTCAGTTTCATTATTGGATGCTTTGAATCCCAACCGAACGGCCTGCTCCGTGACCATCCCATCCGGAGAGACTAGCAAGATACCGATCCCGAACCCCTTACTGTTTGATGAACCATCCACACATAAAAACCATGGTGATCCCTCACAATTCATTGGGGATGCTATGCCGGGAGGAGGTGGTCTTTCTGNTTGTTAGGACCAACACTATACCCATCTCAATTCTTTGATGTGCCATTGGAGCTCTTTGAACAGGTACTTTGGAATGGGTTAGTTTGCTGGAAATGCCGGTAGAATGGGGAGATATCTAGGCTATTCAAAGAGTTTGGTTACTTTGGTGGAGGGAGAGACAGGGTAGAGGGGTTTATATGGGAGAAATAGGGAATAANACCCTTTATAGCAGTTTGAGGTTTGAAATGAATGTCGTGTTCCCCCAGCTCCACTGCCCACTTGGAAATCCTTTCGGAGAGGTCTGTCTTCCTCAAAATGGCCTTTAAGGGCTGATCGGTAAGGACGGTAATTGGGTGCGCCTGGAAATAATGTCTTAGTTTCCTTGTAGTTGTGACTAGGGATAGAGTCAGTTTCTCTAGGGGCAGGTATCTTGTCTCCGCGTCTAGGAACGTCTTGCTTATGTAATAAATTGGTTTCTGGCGGTGCTCATGCTCATGGATAAGCACCCCGCTGACTGCAAATTTTGATACAGATAAGTACAAGAAGAGCATTTTCCCCTGGATAGGGTCGGGAGAGTACTGAGGTACTCCTTGATTCCAGTTAGGGCGTCTTCGCACCCCTGGCTCCACATATCCCTCTCAGCCCTCTTGATGGCTCCAAAAAAGGGTTTGCATTTGTTCGAAGAGCGTGAGACAAAACGGTTAAGTGCTGCCAGCATCCCTGTGAGCTTTTGGACTTCTCGGACAGTTCGGGGGCTCCGGATGTCTAGGATCGCATGAATCTGGTCGGGGTTGGCTTCGATTCCTCGCTGACTCACCAGATATTCGAGAAATTTACCCGAATCTACTCCAAAAATGCACTTTGCAGCGTTCAGCTTCAGCCCGTACTCCCTGAGGGTGGAGAAGGTATCTGCCAAATCTGCCAAGTGGTCACAACTTCGTTTACTTTTCACCAGCATATCATCAATGTAGACTTCCATGGTGTTGCCGATCTGCTTTTTGAACATCTGATTCATCAGTTTTTGGTATGTTGCCCCCGGTGTTCTTTAGCCCAAACGACATCACTTTGTAACAGTAAACTCCCTTTGGAGTGATAAACGCTATTTTTTCCTAATCCGGGGGATGGAGAGGGATCTGGTGATATCCTGCTCGGGCATCCAAGAAGTCCANTACTTCAATAGGTATCACAGTACTCTTTTCCATTGCTACCCAAGGGGCTTAGAGTAACTGGACATGATTGAACTAGTTAATAGAATCACAAGACCCAAGGCATGTGAGAAAATCTCACATATGAAAGACACGTAGGGGAAGTAGAATGATCTTCCCTAAAGTTGGAAGTTTGCCAGCCAAGCCAACCCCACAATCAACGGAGCAGTACTCGGTTAAAGAGGTCGAGTTGTCTGCAAAATTGAGCTATAGCNCTAGGAGTTTGTTGATCTCTTCGTTGATCGCACGGGCGTGGTGCGGGGCCGTGCGCCATGGCTTCTGTTTCACTGGCTTTTGCGCCGGGTCAACATGCAGTTTGTGTGTAATTATTTCGGGATCCACACCCGTCATTTCCATTGCGTTCTAAGCGAACACGTCTGCATTTTCTCTCAGGAACTCAATCAGCTCCTCCTGTTAGGCTGTGGGCATCGCGGTTCCAACTAAGAAGTATCTTTCCTCCTCATCCTCTACCANGACAAACCGATAAGGAAGTTGCCTGGGTTTAGGGTAAGCATTATACATATGTTAACTAAAAAGTAAATCAAGGAGAAAGAAAACTGAAAGATATTTCAATACTAATCAAGAGTAATCCGGCAAAAGGATAGTCATACCTTCTAATATNCCTTTCGGAGGCCTCCACCGACCGCTCTGTCGGGTCAATCCGGGGGTCATCCATTCCTGGACGCCCGNCTTTGAAATCTTTTCGTCTAAGAATACACCTTTTGAAAATTTGAGCAGCTTGTGCTTAACCCGATTTTAGTTCTTTCAATCTCAAACAAATTGCAAAAATGAACGAAATCAGAATGTAATTCTTTAAAATATTTCTGAGAAATTAAGCATGATTTTAACTTGAAAACTCACAAATTGTTACTGAGCTGGATTCAACTCCAATTCAAGCTCAGCAACCAATCATCCCCAAATTGAGCTTGATTAATACTCCTATCCAGTATATTAGACAGGTTATGTTGTGCCAACGTTTATATCCCACAAAATTATTATTTTTGGCATTTGGGACTGTATCAGCATGCTTTACTAATAACCATGTGCCTATAACAATTTTTTTTGTCGCCTATAAAATTAGCATTTAGCGCCAACATTGGTGCCAATTTTTTTTTGGAGGGAACATTTTTTGCAAAAACTATTGGCAATAACTATAAAAAATGGTCACAAAAAATATCATAAAAAAGTTTATCATGACAAACATTTGAAATTATCGTCGAAAATCACTTTTTTACAACAAATTTTATTGTTTGTCGTCAAAACTCGTTGCTAAAAAACAAATTTGTTGTAGTTAGTTGTATGAATTGTATATTGTCATATTATACTATGTAGAACTATATTTTTTTTGTTAAATTTCCACCAATATATTACTATTTATCCTGAGATCATGTTAAGTCTGGTACTCTAACTATACTTCAATAGGTATCACAGTACTCTTTTTCATTGCTACCCAAGGGGCATAGAGTAACTGGACATGATTGAACTAGTTAATAGAATCACAAGACCCAAGGCATGTNTTTGTGATTGCTAATTTTTCAGGATCTCTTCCGGAGCACACCCCTTTTCTTGTGTGAAAGTCCCTGCTTTAATAGCCGAATAAAAATAATTTTTCGTGGATGCTTGGTCCCCTCGGATTTCCATGATCCCCTCTGGCGTGACAAACTTCAGTTTCTAGTGATAAGTGGAGTGCACCGATCCCAACGCATGCAGCCACCTCGTCCCAATATCACATTATAGGGAGAGTCCGTATCAATCACGACAAACTCAGTGTTGATGGTGAANAATAATGCTGGAGTCAAAAAGACGTATTATTTTTCCATCAAAATTGATTTGCTTTGTCTCAGAACTTTTCCTAACTTGAACATCAGAGTGTTTTCGACTGGCCAACCCTCGGTCCGTTTGCTCATTTTGCAGGAGGAGCAGTGCAGCCTCTAGATTGACTTTTAGAACTGAAAGAAGCCGATAGCAAAGTGACAGCAACTTGAAGGTACGAGATTGTTTTTCTCGATTGATTGACAGCTTGAAGGTATGAGATTTTTTTTCTCGTTCGATTGGCACCGTTTGTGGAATTAAGTTTTACTTTTCCTCCAAAAGTACCATGAACTCTTATTATATTTATCTTAAGACAATTAAATCATACTTTTAATAATTTATTTCCAAGAAGTCCTATACTCCANGTGACAAACCGATAAGGAAGTTGCCTGGGTTTAGGGTAAGCATTATACATATGTTAACTAAAAAGTAAATCAATGAGAAAGAAAACTGAAAGATATTTCAATACTAATCAAGAGTAATCCGGCAAAAGGATAGTCATACCTTCTAATATAAGCCAACAACGAAAATCTTAGCAGAAATGTCGTCATTTGACACTATAAATATTGANAGAACGTGATGCTCGGCTCGCCAATCCTGACCCTTTTATTGGGCGGCCCCCCATCATTCTCGGCCACCTTTCTTGTAAAAGCTACCTTCTTGAGATCGGACTCGAGTTCCTTGGACGTGGGGCGATCTAGAGGACATACATGGATCATATCTATGACGTTGTCCGGCTCCTCGGTCGGGACAGGGGTACGTCTGTCTTCCGGCCCAGGTTCTATGTATTCTTTCAAGTATCCGTCTCGGACCAACCTCTCCAAGAAAGATTTGTANATTAATGCTGGAGTCAAAAAGACGTATTATTTTCCCATCAAAATTGATTTGCTTTGTCTCAGAACTTTTCCTAACTTGAACATGAGAGTGTTTTCGACTGGCCAACCCTCGGTCTGTTTGCTCATTTTGCAGGAGGAGCAGTGCAATTTTGTTTGTTTTTTGAATCCCATAGTTACATGTCGAGTGTGCCTCTAGATTGACTTTTAGAACTGAAAGAAGCCGATAGCAAAGGAAGTGGCAGCAACTTGAAGGTACGAGATTGTTTTTCTCGATTGATTGACAGCTTGAAGGTACGAGATTTTTTTTCTCGTTCGATTGGCACCGTTTGTGGAATTAAGTTCTACTTTTCCTCCAAAAGTACCATGAACTCTTATTATATTTATCTTAAGACAATTAAATCATACTTTTAATAATTTATTTCCAAGAAGTCCTATACTCCATCAATAATATATGTTGTTCCAATTTTATCCTTCACATCAATACAACAATTACATTTTTACCAATAGTAATTCTTATTAGAACCAAAAATCAATTTTTTTTCTAATTAATGCATAACACCCAAAACACGTAATTAACAATAAAAGGCTTATAGAAAGAAGAAATAATATAACTCTATCTTTTCTTATATTTAACTTTTTAAATATGTGAATTTTGACTCATCTAACTATTAAATCTCAACCATAAAGACATATAATTATGCAAATTAACAATATAAAAATTAATCTATGATTGCATCATCGAGAAAAGTTCTTCTAATTATATATTTTTTTCTTCTCTTTTTACATTTTGAATTAATTAGAAAAAAATTATTGTTTTAAGGCATTAAAAAAAAAGAAAGAAGTCAAGCATTTCAAGTTACAACATTATATTTAAGATAAAAAATAAAAAATATTTGTGTATATTATGACTTCTAAACTATGTAAGATTCTCTCACATATGAACTCTTATATATCAATAAAGTGATTTTTGTTTATAATTACATATTTTAATAAATATAATTATTTACNTTCCGGTGATAGGAACACTTGACCCTTTGATCACGGGTGGAGGGATCGTTCTGCATCCTGGGCGCCCACTTGAAGAATGGCTCATGCTTGATCTTGTGGAGCAACTTGTAGATGGGTTCCTNAAACTATGTAAGATTCTCTCACATATGAACTCTTATATATCAATAAAGTGATTTTTGTTTATAATTACATATTTTAATAAATATAATTATTTACAAAAATATAATTTGTGAAATCATAGTGGATAAAATTAGAACAAAACAAACCATTAATAAAGTTTAGAACTTTTTGTGAATAAATTATCAAAAGTAGGGATTTAATTGTTCTAAAGTAATTATGATGGGCTCAATAGTAATTATAGAAGAAAAGTATGACTTATCAGTACGATTTTTTTTCAAANACCCTCCCACTCCCTCTCTTTTCTCTTAGGTTGGAGGGTTTTGCCTTTGCTGCTTCTCATCTCGTCCTCGATTCTAGAGTATTTGTTTATCTGGTCCATCAACTCGCCCATATTCGAGGGAGTCCTTTTGGTTAAGGATCGGTACAGGTCCGTGTCCCTTGTCAAGCCGAGCCTGAAAGACGCCGCTGCCATAACTTTCGAACAACTTTCTACCTCATTAACCTCCTCCCAGTACCGGATGACGTACTGGCCGAGGGTCTCGGATTCCCTCCGTCTGAGCGTCAGTAATGATCTGACGTCTTTAGGCTGCTTACTCCCCGTAATGAATTGGGCTAGGAACTATCTCGTCAGCTTCTTCCATGATCCAATGCTGTTGGGGGGAAAAGCCTCGAACCACTTCATCGCGGAGTCCCCCAAGCTCATGGGAAACACTCGGCAGAGGAACCGTTGGTCTGAATGATATAGGGACATCATTTGTTTATACTGCCTGAGGTGGGCTTCGGGATCGGACCGTCCATCATAAGTTTTNTAAAGACATATAATTATGCAAATTAACAATATAAAAATTAATCTATGAATGCATCATCGAGAAAAGTTCTTCTAATTATATATTTTTTTCTTCTCTTTTTACATTTTAAATTAATTAGAAAAAAATTATTGTTTTAAGGCATTAAAAAAAAAAGAAAGAAGTCAAGCATTTCAAGTTACAACATTATATTTAAGATAAAANTAAACCTCGACACGACGAATTTTTTTGGAACATCCATCTTTGTGATACCCCTGGTAAAGGGTGATTGCATGACTTCGTCTTCGACATCATCCTGGACAGCATTGTCCTTTCTCCTGGATTCCAACCGAGCTCTGAGATCAATTTTCTCCCTAACGGTGTGTCTTCTGAAGTCTCCGAGTTCGTCAATAGGTCCCCCATTTCCTGGGCTTCGTGTGGATAGAGTTGAATCCTCCTCGGACTCATCTCCCTTCCTCCGTCTTGACANATGTAAGATTCTCTCACATATGAACTCTTGTATATCAATAAGGTGATTTTTGTTTATAATTACATATTTTAATAAATAAAATTAAATATAAAATTATTTACAAAAATATAATTTGTGAAATCATAGTGGATAAAATTAGAACAAAACAAACCATTAATAAAGTTTAGGACTTTTTGTGAATAAATTATCAAAAGTAGGGATTTAATTGTTCTAAAGTAATTATGNGTTCGTTGGCTCTTGGTCACTTTGGGACCCTGGAGCTTTCCGCTTTGTCATTTAAATGATTCCTCAGATCCTTCGTTTTCGCCTCCCAGGCGGGGAGCCCACGAGAAAAGAATGAGTCCCTCGACCCTTCGCCAGAGGCGGCGAATTCGTTGAGCCGGCTTAGGACGTTCACATTGTCCTTTTTCAACTGTTGTAATCGATCTCCAAACTTTTCTTCGATCACCTCCGCTAGTTGGCGAGCCAAGGGGGCAGTTTCTCCTGACCTGATGCCCATACTGGTCTGAGGAGTAGGCCCTCTTGACTGAATAGAGACATTTCTATTCCCATCAGTGTGATCCCTTCCTCCATCATGACATGGAGCTCGTAATTCAAAACTCTTTTGTTGGGGACCTTTCCCTTTTTGTCGAGTATTCATCATGATCACTGTTCTTTACAGAGAAGAAACTAGGAGAACTAGTCGTTTCCCATAGACGGCGCCAGATTGTGTGTGAAGGATCTTNATCATGATCATTGTTCTTTACAGAGAAGAAACTAGGAGAACTAGTCGTTTCTCACAGACGACGCCAGATTGTGTGTGCAGGATCTTACACAATATAAATACGAGAACAAATTTCTCCCTTGGTGAACTCGAGTCAGTCAATCAAATGGTCAACCTTGCTATTGGGAACAGCCTGTGAGGTCCTGTGGTAACCTGGAACAATAATGAAAGACCCACGTGGATCAACGGAACGATCCAGTAAGGCTGAGGAAGGTTCCTGGAACAAAGAAAGGCAAGTTAGAAGGGCGCCGGAGTGTTTTCCGGCGTATCCCCTCCGACGATCAAGTCAGTATTTGAGAGGGGGGAAGAAGAAAACACTGAGTATAAGTTTTTTGTTGCGTACCATCTTGCCTTTTGCGAAGACTATTTATACCTCAAAAACTCATGATTGCTGTCAGTGTGGTCAGTCCGTGATCATTAGGTACAGGGAACGTGTGCACTGATTCCTATGAGGAATGTCTTCTTTCTTAACTACTCAGAACCCCGAGCAATTAATGCGTCGTCATCGGCCTACCGAATATTCAATGAGCTCTTCTCGGCAAAAGAGTAATAAATGCCTAGTATCAGGGACATTTATTGTTTTTCTCTTCCGAGTCTTACCGCATTAAATGTTGTCTAATCAAGGGAATGACCTAATTAAATGCTTGCTTTCCCAAGTTGTGTGTCAGTAAGGATATCCGTTCTTTTTGTCTCTGATGTGACACAATATGCCACGTGCCTTTTTCCCATTGGCTGCGTCTTCTACCTTCCTGTGCCTTCTGATACCAATTGTGTAAGACGAGGTCATGATGGCTAACCTAGCCTAATCTAGGCTAGTGACCTGTACATCAATAACCTCTGCGGGAGCAGAGAATGCCATCCAGAATGGTACACCTCGAAACCGAGGGGGAGGTATACCTCGAAGCCGAGAGAAAGGTACATATAGAGATTGATGTACCATATCCCCGATCGAGGGATACATGTCGGTACGTAAATGTACTGAATGCCATTGATCCCTATGACCAGTACTTCGGGAGAGAGAAACTTATGAACCGATGAGTACGTGTCGTGATTACAATAATAAAAATTTAATGATACCAAAGACACGTGTCTTCGTCTTAGAAGATCTCCGAAATGTCCCGTCGTTAAGTTTAAAAGACGAGAAAGACAAATCCTTGACCTTCGTGGCTACGATTTGTCCAAGTCTAATCTCACGCGGCTAGACTACCCAAGCTGAAGGTTCCTTTTAAGTTTATGACGTTTTGAGCAGTATAAAATGCAAAACCCTATTCATTTTCTGTACATATTTTGATCCGAAGTTCGTATAATTTACAGACACCACAATCATCATCACTTCCCTTAGTGAACAAGTAGATATGGATGAAATTCAGGTCGAATTACTTTCTGAAGAACTGGAGGAAATTCAGATCAAATCAGATTGTGAAGAAGCAGCAGAAGAAATTCATATCAAATCAGATAATGACGAAGTTGATGATGACTATTCAGACATCACTCTCCGATTGTTGGATCTCTCCGACATAGATGACTTCATGGTATGGATTACAGACGAGAAAGTAAACAAATTTATCTCTTGGGAGCCTTATACTTCTAAAGAAGAAGCTTTGAATTATATTGTAGATTTTGTTATTCCCCATCCATGGTACAGAGCAATATGCCTTAAAGACCGGCCTATAGGGACGGTTTCAGTGACAAAAAATTATGGCAACGATAGTTGCAGAGCTGAAATTGGGTATTTCCTAGGATCAAAGTATTGGGGGAAAGGAATTATGACAAGGGTGGTGAAAATGGTGGCTTCCACCATTTTTGTTGAGTGGCCACACCTTGAGAGGCTTGAGGCTCTGGTGGATGTTAACAATCCTGCCTCACAAAGGGTGTTGGAGAAGGCTGGGTTTCAGAGAGAAGGTGTTCTGAGGAAGTATTATATTCATAAGGGAAAGCCAATAGACATGGTGATGTTTAGTCTTCTCTCTACTGATTCCCCTGTAAACTATTTAATTTACAGTTAAATTTTCTATTATAATCAAGATTATAAATAGAGGACAGTCCTTGGTGTATTGGTGTTATTGTTTTATTGTAATCTGAAAGTTTATGAATTTGTTTTCGCAAAAATAGTCTATTATGGTACGAATTTTTTGCATTGTGCAGCATTTTTTGCTGATCACTGTTGTACATAGATGGATTGGGACACCAGAGTCAAACTTATGCATATCAAATGTGCACATATGGTGCCATTGTTTGTTGCAATCTCACACAATGGAAGTTGACATAAGATTTTGGGTATGGAGGAAAACGGCATACGAAATTTTCATACAGAAATTTGATCCAGACATGATGTCCTTCATTGGCTGTTTGTCATTTTAAAGATAGATCATAAATGTTAATTCTAGCCTCATTAAACACTTGACAGAAAGGACTGGCAGCCTCAATTTTTTTGGTAAATGATTGTACTTTGACTTTGCCACGCAGGTTAAATTTTTTCTGTCTTTGAGGAATTGGAAAAAACAGGTTACCAATCAACATTTTTATGATGTAAGAAACCTCATTAAGGGAAGGAGTGGAGGTTTTTAAATGGCCTCTCTGCTATTTATTTCAGAATATATATATCACATTACTAGTGCTTGTCTAGTCCTGCTGGACTTTAGATTCTGTGCTTTGTCCTGTTCATTTGTATGTGCATGGAAGGAGAAAAATAATTGATGAGCCAATGTATGTACTGAGTATTATGGCAGTTCTCGACTTTTACATGCAGTCTGAGGATGATATTGTCGAGTTGGCAAAGCATGTGAAGCAGTGGAATGTGAAAATTATATCGGTGAGCATATTTTTCATTGGATTCTTGCTAATACAGCTAGTAATTGTACTTACGTTTGTTTATTAACTACTTCCACCACCTATGTTGTCTATGATGGAATTTCAAATACTATTGCCATGTGCAGATTAGCAAAAACAAGCAACACCAGGACAAAGCTGTGGCGCATAGGTGTGGAACAGACTAGAAGAATTCATGCGGTTGCAATCACGATCTTGAGGTGTGCCATACTCCCCAAAAAACAGTACATGTCAATTGTCTTGCTCTGTGGTAAAAAATTTCTCAGTTGGCGCTACTAAGACAGTTATGATGTGAAGTTTAATTAGGATTATAATAAACTAGATTTCATATTTTTGGGAATGAGGTATCCTATTTGTGGCTCTGTGGTGCCTTGGATGATTTTTTTATGATGCAACATAACAATAAAGAGAAGTATGAATGGATACTAAATTATCTCCTTGTAATTGTCATTACTTTTTGAAGGATGTGCTTGCTGTATATTATCTCCCTTGGGGGTTTTTGATGATTGAGAACAAATTGTTTTGGAAGTTTGTTTGAGATTGATGGATTACAAATGTTGGGGAAGAGTGGGGAATGCAGTAAAACCTACCATTACAAATTACACTCAAATTGGGCAAGGTATACAAGCAGTCAACTGCTAAGAGTTGTGATGAGGCTGGTTTGAGTCTTTTCATGGTAGTAGGAGGATCAAATGTGCCGACAATGAAGTGAGGGCTTTCCGGACCTTTCCCCGGCTCCCTAAGTGGCCCATTCCTAATGAACGAAACGAAATAATCTCAATTTTACAAAAGGACTCTATATTTCATCTTTGGTGTCACCACCGGAATGATGGGCCTCATCAAATAAAAAAGCCCAGTCAGCCACCAATTAGGTAATTTAGCTTTGTAATGAAAATTGTTCTCAAGTCAATTTTCTCAGTCACAAGGAGTCTATTTTTTATTTCAAATCATACCTTGTATCTGCTTCCCTTTGTGTTTATCTTGGGTTTTTTTTTTCCTTTTGATTACAATTTTTTGTGGTAATTTGTTTTGATGTAGACTGACAGTTCATTTCACTTTCCTTGGTCTGTAGTTAAACTTAAACCTCTTAGTTCTAGTTCACAAGGCAGGAATCATCTTTATTCAAAGGGAAGAGGCCAAATCTCTTCAGTCATACAAAAACCATATCAACCAATGAAGAGGGTACTAAAGAATAAATATATTGACACACTCAACCAAGGAAAAAGGAATTTTGAAGTAAACAATCATTCTATACGTAGGACTGTATACTGAGCAATAGGATGAACAGATAACAGAACTCAGTACAGGGTAGAGGTTGAAGCATATGATGCAATGACCAACAGGACGAAAAGCAGAGGAACTGCTAACTTGGTAGAGCTTGCATCTGATGAACCATTTTCTGTTGATGGTACTGTGTTAGATCCCCGTCCTGCACATGTAAAAGTTAAGTTGAACATTATTGTCCTTGTAGTGGTTGATATCATTTGTTATTGATAGAAAACTGGGGAAGATACGTAAACCAGGGGCGGAAGATGAGAATTTTAAAGGGTTTTATTGCTAAACCAGAGAAAAAAATTTCTTTTTGTCCTCGGTTTCATGGTTTCCAGATATGCAGATTAAATTTTGTGATGCCACACAAATGTCTTAGTTCTTCTGATGGTAGTAGTACCATCATTTGTAGTGAAAGAAATATTGAAGTATTGGTACCTGATGGTACTGTGCTTGGAGTTCCCACAGGAGAATCGGCTGGAGAAGCAGCTATCAGGTTCAAAGTTTACTAGTTAGTAGAGATTATATATGTTGATGAGCATAATGTTATAAACTCTATGTTACAAGAATGAAAATTTGCTTAAGATGTGAAACAGAAATTTCTTGTGCATCTTTACCATTGCAACGGCTGAGGGGTGGGGTCTGAACATTGCAAGCACCAGGTAATGCCAGAGCAAGAGTTTGATTGATGTTAAGCCCCTGTGATGAGCCACCACCATTTAGGACCTGACACAAGCATTGTGGCTGTGAGCGAACAACGTTGCCAAGCTGAGTGCAGCAGCTTGAAGACGGGGTTGAAGAGTTGCCAGTAATGTAGTTGAGGCAGGGTGACATGCTTATTATCGTGCTCGTGCAACTGCTAGACTGAGCAGTGGCTCCAGTCCAGAGTATGGTCGCTAGGACCAACACTATACCCATCTCAATTCTTTGATGTGCCATTGGAGCTCCTTGAACAGGTACTTTGGAATGGGTTAGTTTGCTGGAAATGCCGGTAGAATGGGGAGATATCTAGGCTATTCAAAGAGTTTGGTTCCTTTGGTGGAGGGAGAGACAGGGTAGAGGGGTTTATATGGGAGAAATAGGGAATAATAGTCAGAAGAAGATTGGCTATGCTGGTAACCGACTTCTCCTACTCTCCAAGGTGTCCAAGCTAGAGACTTTTAGAATTGGACAATTTATTCTTTGACCTCTGAACAATGACTTGAGTATTACATTGTTCCCTTAATTATCATATTTCTCTCATGGTATCTCCGATCATTGTTGTACGTTTCGTATTATCCCGATTGTAGATGTCTATTAACGATTGCACTTTGCTTATCAAATTGCGTGAATTTGTTTTATATTGTATTAGAATCCATGCATGCTAGTATCCTCTCTATACTCAACATTACAAAATGATTTGTTTTGGGAACGATGTAACATTAGTTTAAGTAATTGAAGGACAATGTAAGAAACTTAATAATAGAGGATCAAACTCAATATAGTTTTAACATACAAAGTATAATTTTTCCTTTAAAACCCTTTTTTAGTTGCTAACTAAAACTTTGGGAGATACTTCTAAAACTGGTCTTGTGGCTTAGTTGGCGATATAGTATACAACCAAATGGTTGGTTATGTGGGTGACCAACTCATATAAAGAAACAGGTTGCAACCTACAATTTCAGTGTCCAAAACTTTGGATTTTTATATACTTTTTCATGAGAACAAAGCTTAACATGTTTCTGACGCCTACCTTTTTATAGGGTCTGATACTCTTTTGGATATGTCAATTTTAATCATCTCTTTAGATTTAGTGGATCTTATTAATGACTTTCTAAGGGTTACCTTGGGTAAATTATTGTTATTATTATTATTTGAATGAAACATAAGATCTTCAGATAAAAAAACTTTGAAATCTTTTCGTCTAAGAATACACCTTTTGAAAATTTGAGCAGCTTGTGCTTAACCCGATTTTAGTTCTTTCAATCTCAAACAAATTGCAAAAATGAACGAAATCAGAATGTAATTCTTTAAAATATTTCTGAGAAATTAAGCATGATTTTAACTTGAAAACTCACAAATTGTTACTGAGCTGGATTCAACTCCAATTCAAGCTCAGCAACCAATCATCCCCAAATTGAGCTTGATTAATACTCCTATCCAGTATATTAGACAGGTTATGTTGTGCCAACGTTTATATCCCACAAAATTATTATTTTTGGCATTTGGGACTGTATCAGCATGCTTTACTAATAACCATGTGCCTATAACAATTTTTTTTGTCGCCTATAAAATTAGCATTTAGCGCCAACATTGGTGCCAATTTTTTTTTGGAGGGAACATTTTTTGCAAAGACTATTGGCAATGACTATAAAAAATGGTCACAAAAAATATCATAAAAAAGTTTATCATGACAAACATTTGAAATTATCGTCGAAAATCACTTTTTTACAACAAATTTTATTGTTTGTCGTCAAAACTCGTTGCTAAAAAACAAATTTGTTGTAGTTAGTTGTATGAATTGTATATTGTCATATTATACTATGTAGAACTATATTTTTTTTGTTAAATTTCCACCAATATATTACTATTTATCCTGAGATCATGTTAAGTCTGGTACTCTAACTATACTTCAATAGGTATCACAGTACTCTTTTCCATTGCTACCCAAGGGGCTTAGAGTAACTGGACATGATTGAACTAGTTAATAGAATCACAAGACCCAAGGCATGTGAGAAAATCTCACATATGAAAGACACGTAGGGGAAGTAGAATGATCTTCCCTAAAGTTGGAAGTTTGCCAGCCAAGCCAACCCCACAATCAACGGAGCAGTACTCGGTTAAAGAGGTCGAGTTGTCTGCAAAATTGAGCTATAGCCAAGGCCAAGCAATAAGGATGGTTAGGGCTCTCTTTAGAGTCAACACACAATACAGATAGCTAGGTTATCCCCAAGAATCAAAGGCATTGTGACAAACCGATAAGGAAGTTGCCTGGGTTTAGGGTAAGCATTATACATATGTTAACTAAAAAGTAAATCAATGAGAAAGAAAACTGAAAGATATTTCAATACTAATCAAGAGTAATCCGGCAAAAGGATAGTCATACCTTCTAATATAAGCCAACAACGAAAATCTTAGCAGAAATGTCGTCATTTGACACTATAAATATTGATTAATGCTGGAGTCAAAAAGACGTATTATTTTCCCATCAAAATTGATTTGCTTTGTCTCAGAACTTTTCCTAACTTGAACATGAGAGTGTTTTCGACTGGCCAACCCTCGGTCCGTTTGCTCATTTTGCAGGAGGAGCAGTGCAGCCTCTAGATTGACTTTTAGAACTGAAAGAAGCCGATAGCAAAGTGACAGCAACTTGAAGGTACGAGATTGTTTTTCTCGATTGATTGACAGCTTGAAGGTATGAGATTTTTTTTCTCGTTCGATTGGCACCGTTTGTGGAATTAAGTTTTACTTTTCCTCCAAAAGTACCATGAACTCTTATTATATTTATCTTAAGACAATTAAATCATACTTTTAATAATTTATTTCCAAGAAGTCCTATACTCCATCAATAATATATGTTGTTCCAATTTTATCCTTCACATCAATACAACAATTACATTTTTACCAATAGTAATTCTTATTAGAACCAAAAATCAATTTTTTTTCTAATTAATGCATAACACCCAAAACACGTAATTAACAATAAAAGGCTTATAGAAAGAAGAAATAATATAACTCTATCTTTTCTTATATTTAACTTTTTAAATATGTGAATTTTGACTCATCTAACTATTAAATCTCAACCATAAAGACATATAATTATGCAAATTAACAATATAAAAATTAATCTATGATTGCATCATCGAGAAAAGTTCTTCTAATTATATATTTTTTTCTTCTCTTTTTACATTTTGAATTAATTAGAAAAAAATTATTGTTTTAAGGCATTAAAAAAAAAGAAAGAAGTCAAGCATTTCAAGTTACAACATTATATTTAAGATAAAAAATAAAAAATATTTGTGTATATTATGACTTCTAAACTATGTAAGATTCTCTCACATATGAACTCTTATATATCAATAAAGTGATTTTTGTTTATAATTACATATTTTAATAAATATAATTATTTACAAAAATATAATTTGTGAAATCATAGTGGATAAAATTAGAACAAAACAAACCATTAATAAAGTTTAGAACTTTTTGTGAATAAATTATCAAAAGTAGGGATTTAATTGTTCTAAAGTAATTATGATGGGCTCAATAGTAATTATAGAAGAAAAGTATGACTTATCAGTACGATTTTTTTTCAAATTCGTATTGTTTCTCTCTCTTCTCCTCCGATGTGAAACCACCGGTGCTCCACTCCTGACGGTAGATAGGTACACCACTTTAACTGTCATGGCTTACCAAATCTATGTGGTGTCGGCTTGTTGATCAACGAAGAGTTCTGCGATCAAGATTCGATGCTTGCACTAAGAGAACTAGGATTTTTCTCATACTTCTCCCTTTTCTTTTCTTTTTTCTTTATGTTCTTGTGGAATTCGCATGGTAAACTGTTGCTTTTACATGGAGAGAGAAAGTGGCGGCGATGAAGGCGATAGAGGTTCCATATTCGTGACTGGAAGGAAAGATTTTATTGATTAAGCTGCATTTCTTCATCTACATGTTTAGTTGATAGTGATTATTTGTCTCTTGGGAGCCTCATACTTCTAAAGAAGAAGATTTGATTTATATTGTGGATTTTATTATTCCCCATCCGTGGTATAGAGCAATATGCCTAAAAGACCGGCCTATAGGGACGGTTTCAGTGACAAAAAATGGTGGCAACGATAGTTGCCGAGGTGAAATTGGTTATCTCCTAGGATCAAAGTATTGGGGGAAAGGAATTATGATAAGGGTTGTGAAAATGGTGGCTTCCACCATTTTCATTAAGTGGCCACACCTTGAGAGGCTTGAGGGTCTGGTGGATGTTAACAATCCTGCCTCACAGGGGGTGTTGGAGAACTGGAGAAGTCTGGGTTTCAGAGAGAAGGTGTTCTGAGGAATTATTATATTCATAAGGGAAAGCCAATAGAAATGGTGATGTTTAGTCTTCTCTCTACTGATTCCCCTGTAAACTATTTAATTTACGGTTAAAATTTGTATTCTAATCAAAAGACTATTAAAATTTGTATTATTGTAATCTGAAAGTTTACAAATTTGTGTCGCAAAAATAGCCTATTAGGGTAGGAATTTTTTGCATTGGGCAGCATTTTTTTTACCGATCACTGTTGTATAAAGATGGATTGAGAACACTAGAGTCAAACTTCTGCATATCAAATGTGCACATATGGTGCCATTGTTTGTTGCAATTACTCACATAATGGAAGTTGACATAAGATTTTGGGTATGGAGGAAAACGGCGTCTGGAATTTCCAGACAGAAATTTGATCCAGACAAGATTTCCTTCATTGGCTGTTTGTCATTTTAAAGAAAGAACATAAATGTGAATTCCAGCCTCAGTGAACACTTGACGGAAAGGACTGGCAGCCTCGATTTTTTAGGTAAAGGTGGTAGTCTTCGACTTTGCAATGCTGGTTAGATTTTTTCTGACTTGAGGAATTAGAAAAACAGGTTACCATTCAACATTTTTATGATGTAAGAAACCTGATTAAGGGAAGGAGTGAAGGTTTTTAAATGGCATCTCCGCTATTTAAGAATAACATTTGGGCATATATATCACATTCCTAGTGCCTGTGTAGTCCTGCTAGACTTTGGATTGTGTGCTGTGTTCTGTTCATTTGTATGTGCATGGAAGAAGAAAAATAATAGATGAGCCAATGAATGTGCTGAATTTTATGGTGGTTCTCGGCTTTTACAAACAGTTTGAGGATAATAGTGTCAGTTGGCAAAGCACGTGAAGCAGTGGAATGTGAAAATTATATGTGAGCATATTTTTCATTGGTTTCATGCCAATACGGCTAGTAATTGTACTTATGTTTGTTTATTAACTACTTCCACCACCTATGTTGTCTATGATGGAATTTTAAATACTATTGTCATGCGGAGGAGTTTGTTGTTGGCGGAATCTGTTGTTAATGAATCTTCACTTTCAGTTATCCATGGCACTTAGGGAAACGGAAGATGTCCCAAAGTTGTTATTCCGAGAAGTGTAGTAAAGGGGCTCTATGAAGAGGCTAGAGCAAAAGGCTTTAAGTCATAGGGAAGATTAGCAAAAACAAGCAACACCAGGACAAAGCTGTGCCACTAGGTGTGGAACAGACTAGAAGAATTCATGCAGTTACGATCATGATCTTGAGGTGTGCCATACTCCGCAAAAAACAGCTACATGTCAATTGCCTTGCTCTGTGGTAAAAAATTTCTCAGTTGGAGCTACTAAGACAGTTATGATGTGAAGTTTACTTAGGATTTTAATAAACTAGATTTCATATTTTTGGGAATGAGATATCCTATTTGTGGCTCAGTGGTGCCTTGGATGATTTTTTTTATGATGCAATGGGTTGTATATTTTATTTGTGCACATAACCATAAAGAGAAGTATGGCTAGATACTAAATTCTCTCCTTGTAATGGCATTTACTTTTAGAATGATGTGCTTTCTGTATATTATCTCCCTTATCATTCATGGATGTAATAAGACTTGAGCTTATGTCAGAGAAATTGTGGCGGTTTTTTATGATTGAGAACAGATTATTTTGGAAGTTTGGGGAGGAGTTGGGGAATGCAGTAAAAACTACCATTACAAATGACCCTTTGTGATGAGGTCTTATCATGGTGAGGGGATCAAAAAGTCCCATAAAAAAAGTGAGGGCTTCCGGACGTTTCCCCCACTCCCTAAATGGCCCCTCCCTAAGGAAGGAAACGGAATAATCTCAATTTCACAAAGGAACACTATATTTCATCTTCGGTGTCACTGCTGTTGTAATGATCAAATAAAAATCCCAGTTAGCCACCAATTAGACAATGGAGCTTTGTAATGAAAACTGTTCTTCAGTCAATTCTCTCGGTCACAAGGCATCTATTTTTTTTTAATTTCAAATCATACCTTGTTTATGCTTTTCTTTGTGTTTATCTTGGGTTTTTTTCTCTTTTGATTACAATTTTTTGTGGTAATTTTTTTTAATGTAGACTGACTGTTCATTTCACTTTCCTTGGTCTGTAGTTAAACCTCTTTGTTCTAGTTCACAAGGCAGGAATCATCTTTATTCAAAGGGAAGAGAGCAAATCTCTTCAGTCATACAAAAACCATATCAACCAATGAAGAGGTTACAAAAGAATAAATATTACATGAGACACTCAACCAAGGAAAAAGGAACTTTGAAGTAAACAATCATTCTATACGTAGGACTGTATACTGAGCAATAGGATGACAGATAACAGAACTCAGCAGAGTGTGGAGGTCGAAGCGTATGATGCAATGAACAATAGGAAGAAAAGCAGAGGAGCTGCTAACTTAGTAGAGGTTGCATCTGATGCACCATTTTCTGTTGATGGTACTGTGTTAGATCCCCGTCCTGCACATGTAAAAATTAAGTTGAACATTGTTGTCCTGGTAGTGGTTGATATCATTTTTTATTGATAGAAAACTTGGGAAGATATGTAAACCAGAGGGTGAAGATGAAACTTTTTAAGGGTTTTATTGCTAAACCATAGGAAAAAAAATATTTTTTCGTCGTTTTCATGGTTTCTAGACACCAAGAATAGATTTTGTAATGTCACACAAATGTCTTTGTGCTTCTAATTATAGTAGTACCATCATTTGCAGTGAAAGAAATATTGAAGTTCTGGTACCTGATGGTACTGTGCTTGGAGTTTCTGGAGTTCCCACAGGAGAATCAGCTGGAGAAGCAGCTATCAGGTTCAAAGTTTACTAGTTAGTAGAGGCTATATATGTTGATGAGCATAATGTTATAAATTCTTTGTTACAAGAATGAAAATTTGCTTAAGATGTGAAACAGATATTTCTTGTGTATCTTTACCATTGCAACGGCTGAGGGGTGGAGTCTGAACATTGCAAGCACCAGGTAATGCCAGAGCAAGAGTTTGGTTGATGTTGAGCCCCTGGGATGAGCCACCACCATTTAGGACCTGACACAAGCACTGTGGCTGTGAGCGAACAACGTTGCCAAGCTGAGTGCAGCAGCTTGAAGATGGGGTTGAAGAGTTGCCAGTAATGTAGTTGAGGCAGGGTGACATGCTTATTATCGTGCTCGTGCAACTGCTAGACTGTGCGGTGGCTCCAGTCCAGAGGATGGTCGCTAGGACCAACACTAGACCCATCTCAGTTCTTTGATGTGCCATTGGAGCTCTTTGAACAGGTACTTTGGAATGGGTTAGTTTGCTGGAAATGCCTGTGGAATGGGGAGATATCTAGGCTTTTCAAACAGTTTGATTACTTTGGTGGAGGGAGAGAAAGGGGTATGATGGTTTATATAGGAGAAATAGGGAATAATAGTCAGAAGAAGATTGGCTATGCTGGTAACCGACTTCTCCTACTCTCCAAGGTGTCTAAGCTAGAGACTTTNGTATGACGGTTTATATAAGAGAAATAGGGAATAATAGTCAGAAGAAGATTGGCTATGCTGGTAACCGACTTCTCNTGGGAATGAGGTATCCTATTTGTGGCTCTGTGGTGCCTTGGATGATTTTTTTATGATGCAACATAACAATAAAGAGAAGTATGAATGGATACTAAATTATCTCCTTGTAATTGTCATTACTTTTTGAAGGATGTGCNGGTATGATGGTTTATATAGGAGAAATAGGGAATAATAGTCAGAAGAAGATTGGCTATGCTGGTAACCGACTTCTCCTACTCTCCAAGGTGTCTAAGCTAGAGACTTTTATAAATGGACAATGCATTCTTTGACCTCTGAACCATGACTGGTGCATCACATTGTTCCCGTAATTATCATGTTTCTTTCGTAGCATCTCCAATTGTTGTTGTAAGTTTCATATTATCCCAATTGTAGATGTCTATTAACAGTGGCACTTTGCTTATCAAATTGCGTGAATTTGTTTTATATTNCCATGACTGGTGCATCACATTGTTCCCGTAATTATCATGTTTCTTTCGTAGAATCTCCAATTGTTGTTGTAAGTTTCATATTATCCCAATTGTAGATGTCTATTAACAGTGGCACTTTGCTTATCAAATTGCGTGAATTTGTTTTATATTGTGTCAAAATCCTATACTCGCTGGTATTCTCTAATCACAACATTGCAAATTATTTGTTTTAGGAACAATGTAACATTAGTTTAAATAATTAGAGGAGAATGTAGNATACTCGCTGGTATTCTCTAATCACGACATTGCAAATTATTTGTTTTAGGAACAATGTAACATTAGTTTAAATAATTAGAGGAGAATGTAGGAAACTCAATAACAGAGTAACATTGGTTTAAATAGTTAGAGGAGAATGTAAAAAACTCTAAGTTTAAATAGTTAGAGGAGAATGTAAAAAACTCAATAATAGAGGATCGAAATAAGTNACACTCGCTGGTATTCTCTAATCACAACATTGCAAATTATTTGTTTTAGGAACAATGTAACATTAGTTTAAATAGTTAGAGGAGAATGTAGGAAACTCAATAACAGAGTAACATTGGTTTAAATAGTTAGAGGAGAATGTAAAAAACTCAATAATAGAGGATCGAAATAAGTTGAAAGTAGTATAATTTATAATTTTTCCTTTAAATCCCCTTTTCAGTTACTAACTAAAACTTGGGAGACACATCTAAAACTGGTCTTGTGTTTTAGTTGGGGAGATTATGATATAATAAACAAACAAATGGTTGGTTATGTGGGTGACCAACTCATATAAAGAAACAGGTTAGTTATAAGTGGCAACCTACAATTTCATTGTTCAAAACTTTGGATTTTTATATACTTTTTCATGAGAACAAAGCATAACGTGCTTCTGGCTCCTACCTTTTTATAGGGTTCGACACTCTTTTTTGGATTTGTCAATTCAATCATCTCTTTAGATTCAACTCAGGACATAATTTAATGTTTTTACTCATTGTAAAATATTTAATTTGAACCATGACTACTGATTTTGGGATGATCAAATTCCTCATTACAGCACCACCGAGGATAAATTAGACATTTAACCTCTCTAACAATAACTAGTTCAAAAAGACTCCTACCACAAGCAAGTTCGAATCCATGACCACTGGATAGAGGAGGGCAGCTAGATTACCACCTCAGTGGTAGATTCAATAATGTTNAACCATGACTACTGATTTTGGGATGATCAAATTCCCCATTACAGCACCACCGAGGGTAAATTGGACATTTAACCTCTCTAACAGTAACTAGTTCAAAAAGACTCCTACCACAAGCAAGTTCGAACCCATGACCACTGGATAGAGGAGGGCAGCTAGATTACCACCTCAGTGGTAGATTCAATAATGTTATTTAAATCTAATTTGTTTTTATTAAAACTTATAACCAATCTAGTGGCTGTGATGTATTAAATTAATAAATTAAGTCTATGTAACATTACTCCTTTAGATTTAGTGGATCTTATATTAATGCTTTCTATGGAGAGTGTTATACATGGGGACAAATTTTTTTTTTTATTTTTAAATATTCAATTGCCATGGTGTGTAGGTGGAAAATTATTTTAAGCCTTTCTCATATCTATCCATTTTTTATTTTTTTTTGTTAGACATTATTACAGGATAAAGAGATGATAAAGTTTGAACCTTCAACATTAAAATATAACAGTAAAAACGATAATCAATAGACTAATTATTAATCTACCTAATTATATAATTGAAATTTCTTCAATAAACCGTCACATCAGTTTAAGAAGACTACTAAGAGCAACTCCAAGGACAGAATAACTAGTCAAAATATATTTTTTTATTACACTGTCTATTTTAAAGAACAACTTTTACTAATTCACTCCAACAACGCTCTCCGTACTTGATCACCTATGTTTTACCAAAACCAAAATCAAAACTTATTTAATTCCACTGAAAAATAAATAATATTATATCACACCAAAATAAATAGTTTTAGGCATTACTGCTGGTTTTGCCCATTAAGTGGCCTCGCCTTTGCGCCTACTGCTACTGCTGGTTTCCAATAAATAACACACCATAGAATCAACATCATCTCCAAATATACTATAAGCATCAATTGCTTGTAGATAGCTGAAGCCCATTGACAACACCATCTGCATGCCGAAGGCGGGATTGAGATGGGTGGGTTGATTTCTGAGAGAGGGTAATAGTCAAAGGCGGGACTCAGATAGGTGGGGTTGCATCTACCTCTAATTTCACAAATTCAGTTGGTGGGGTTTCAAAAATGGCTAGTGAGATAGTTAGCCCGTTGTAGAGAAAATTTAAGATTTATCTTTTTAAAATAGTTAAGAAGAGCATTTTATTGAAGCCCTTGGAATAATTATGAGAATAACCTTCCAAGCAATCATGTCTCTGAAAGAATCTTTAAGTCACATACATCGGATAAATATTTATTATTATTATTATTTCTTGAATGAAACATAAGACTTTAAGATAATAATAAATAAATAAATAAAAGCCTTGAAATTTTCCTCCAAAAATACGCCATTTAAAAATTTGAGTAGCTTGGGCTTAACTCGATACTCGATTTTGGTTCTTTCAGACTCATTCAAATTATAAAATGAGCGAAATCAGAATATAATTCTTAAGAATATTTCTGAGAAATTAAGCATGATTTTGACTTGAATACTCACAAATTTCTACTGAACAGGTTTAGCTCCAATTCAAACCCAGCCAGTCATCACCAAACTAAGCTTGGGTAAATTGGGCTGATAATACGTTTATCCAATGTATTTGATAGATGATTACGTTGTACCAATATTTACATCCCACCAAATTATTATTTACTTTTGGAGTGTATCAACATGGTTTACTAATAACCATATGCCATTTACCCAAAAAAATAATAATAAAAAAATAACAAGGTGCCTATATTGATATACCCATTATTTTAATAAAATTTTACTCCACTTATTTAAGTTAGTTGTAAGAATTGTACTTTGTCATGTCATACTTTATCTAGAAGTATGATTTTTGTTTAATGTGTTCAAACATAATAGTTAATTTCCTTTATTCACATTCAATTCATCAAATCTCAACTCTATCATCGTTTTATTGTGTTGTACATTATCTTAAGGCAAAAAAAAAAAAAGAATATAGAACTCAATACTCATGTATCACTCGAAACTTATATTGGCTCCCCTAGTCTATGGTGGGATAAGGAGGGATAAGGTATGTTTGTGGTTGCCCTACTGATGACTGGGACTGAGACGTTTCATAACTTTGGGATCCCTACCTCTAATGGCAATCCCGCTTCATATGACCCGGTTGGTGGCAAATGAAACATGTCCTTTGGCCAGCCTGGTACGAAGGCCTCTGATTTCTCCTGTCTTGGGAGGATCGACTTTGGCCTTGGCCCACATCCTGGCTCATCCCGCCTGCTTGTGGAGTCTCCACGCGTGAAGTACCAGGGGTTTGGACAGCACCCTGCAGTTGGAACAAATATCTCTGGTCCATAATGGGACAGGGAGGAACAACGTGTACTTGTGTGAGTCCCACTGACGACTGGGATTGAGACGTCTCAGAACTTCATGAGTTTTGCCTCAGGGGACAATTCTTCCTCACATGACCAGTTTGGTGGCAATGATAGCAAGTCCTATGACCTGTCTGATACGTTGTTCTCTGTTTTTTCCATGAACGTTGGTGGCTCATGGAACTTAAACTCCTTCTGATGACTTGAGCCCCTTGGCTCATGTTGGCGCTTGTCTATGCTAGGTTGGCAGTCATCGTACCCATAGCCTCTATAATAGTTTGTTGGTCAAAGGGCGATGGTGGTTGGTTATTGTTCCACCCACCACCTCGACGTCCCCTTCCTCTATATGTCATAAACACACATATCAAATAACAATAGAGTACTAATTTAGTATCCCAAAGTAGGGACCAAATTTAAAACCTTGAGATTTATTTCCTTGTCTCCCTAGTAGAGCCTATGCCACCCACTAGTAAACATTTACACCTTGAACTATCCCGTTCATCCCTTTTTTTTTCCGAACCTCAAGGTTATATTTTCTAACCCTAGTGTCTCTCTTTTCCATATACATTTTACCATGCATATAATCCACATAACACATAGCACATAACATATAGCAATTTAAGCACATAACATGATATGCACAATGAATGCAATGATCTAAACTCATGCCCAACAGTCCTAGGTAAATCGTATACCAAGGCTCTAATAACAAGCTGTGACGCCCCTAAAATCGGAGGTCCTTTGTTTACCGTTGACCATTCGTCAACCCACGAAAATACCTGTGATTGTCGCCTAATCCAACATCATGTCAATAGAATCCCTTTAACCGAGATTGTTACCCACACGTATAACACACACATATTTTGTCATTTGACCCAATCGGTTCCAATATACCACAAATTATCTTTATTTTATGTTCATTTATATCCTTTGAACCAAAGAACTCAAAGTCCAAAAGCATGACAATTCAATTTAAAATTTTTGGAAAACCTACCAGTAGGTTTAGTCCACTAGAAAAGTCCTACCAGTAAGTTTTGTCTGATAAGCAAAATTTTGCCTGTACGCGATCCTACCGGTAGGTCTTACCCATTGGACCACGTTCTATTGGTAGGTCCTGCCCAGATTTGCTTATTTCACTTGTTTTCAATTTTCAATTCATGTCAAACCTATCCAAACTCTTATACCATATATTAGTACATCAAATATAATTAAAACAAGTTCTATTATAATCATTTTTTCAAAAGATTACATATCCAAAACATAAATTTCACAATGTTTTACAAAATATGGATTAAAGGCCACAAGTTGGCCTCTCTTCATCCTCGAGGCCCAGTATAAGAGTCGTCCACCGGCATGTGTCCCCCACTTGAAATGTTTTCCTGTATAGGGTGAACTACGCTCAATAGACTATCTCCTACAAAGAATACTTCCCCCCTAGATACATATTAAATGTGCACATGCAATAATCAACAATTATTTTTTATTCCAATTAAGAACATGTAATTCAAGATGGGAATTCTACCATGTTATGTCATGATATGAGATGAGACTCACTCATGCATTTTATCCCGAGTCCTTACCGACTCCCACAACACAATGTAATGTCAATGTGTAGTAAATCTGTCATTGATGAATTACATCCAATGATCACTTTGAAACAAAAGTCATGTGTTTGTAAAATCGAATCATTATTGGATGTTACACATCAAATGACTATTTTATAAAACAAGTACATTTTTTTGGAATTTCACCTCAGGAAAGTATACGAAGCAGGTATTTTATAAAACAAAACCATGTGTCTTTGTTAGGTAGAGGAGTTTTGGTATCGCACCGCAGGTTCCGCAAACCAATACACTTTTCTAGAATTTCATCTCAGGGGAGTGTATGAACTAGGTAGTCAGGTCTTGCACCCGAGAGAGAGTCTAGCCCTTTTTGCTATATCCAACACAAGTTTTTCGTGCAACCATGCGACTCAGTTGGATCTTCAATCCAAATTTCTCGAGCCCACCCATCAATCACCAAATATGGTGTTTGATCAAACCATTCACACACACTCACACTCATGTCTAATGTCCATGAATGCGATGTCAACTTCATGTTCAATATGCAATGAATGTCAAATGAGCAATTTAAATCGCATGTCAACATATCACATGACAATTTATATCCTAAGCATATAATTGCCACAATCATCATGATGNGCAATATGCCTAAAAGACCGGCCTATAGGGACGGTTTCAGTGACAAAAAATGGTGGCAACGATAGTTGCCGAGGTGAAATTGGTTATCTCCTAGGATCAAAGTATTGGGGGAAAGGAATTATGATAAGGGTTGTGAAAATGGTGGCTTCCACCATTTTCATTAAGTGGCCACACCTTGAGAGGCTTGAGGGTCTGGTGGATGTTAACAATCCTGCCTCACAGGGGGTGTTGGAGAACTGGAGAAGTCTGGGTTTCAGAGAGAAGGTGTTCTGAGGAATTATTATATTCATAAGGGAAAGCCAATAGAAATGGTGATGTTTAGTCTTCTCTCTACTGATTCCCCTGTAAACTATTTAATTTACGGTTAAAATTTGTATTCTAATCAAAAGACTATTAAAATTTGTATTATTGTAATCTGAAAGTTTACAAATTTGTGTCGCAAAAATAGCCTATTAGGGTAGGAATTTTTTGCATTGGGCAGCATTTTTTTTACCGATCACTGTTGTATAAAGATGGATTGAGAACACTAAAGTCAAACTTCTGCATATCAAATGTGCACATATGGTGCCATTGTTTGTTGCAATTACTCACATAATGGAAGTTGACATAAGATTTTGGGTATGGAGGGAAACGGCGTCTGGAATTTCCAGACAGAAATTTGATCCAGACAAGATTTCCTTCATTCGCTGTTTGTCATTTTAAAGAAAGAACATAAATGTGAATTCCAGCCTCAGTGAACACTTGACGGGAAGGACTGGCAGCCTCGATTTTTTAGGTAAAGGTGGTAGTCTTCGACTTTGCAATGCTGGTTAGATTTTTTCTGACTTGAGGAATTAGAAAAAACAGGTTAACATTCAACATTTTTATGATGTAAGAAACCTGATTAAGGGAAGGAGTGAAGGTTTTTAAATGGCATCTCCGCTATTTAAGAATAACATTTGGGCATATATATCACATTCCTAGTGCCTGTGTAGTCCTGCTAGACTTTGGATTGTGTGCTGTGTTCTGTTCATTTGTATGTGCATGGAAGAAGAAAAATAATAGATGAGCCAATGAATGTGCTGAATTTTATGGCGGTTCTCGGCTTTTACAAACAGTTTGAGGATAATAGTGTCAGTTGGCAAAGCACGTGAAGCAGTGGAATGTGAAAATTATATGTGAGCATATTTTTCATTGGTTTCATGCCAATACGGCTAGTAATTGTACTTATGTTTGTTTATTAACTACTTCCACCACCTATGTTGTCTATGATGGAATTTTAAATACTATTGTCATGCGGAGGAGTTTGTTGTTGGCGGAATCTGTTGTTAATGAATCTTCACTTTCAGTTATCCATGGCACTTAGGGAAACGGAAGATGTCCCAAAGTTGTTATTCCGAGAAGTGTAGTAAAGGGGCTCTATGAAGAGGCTAGAGCAAAAGGCTTTAAGTCATAGGGAAGATTAGCAAAAACAAGCAACACCAGGACAAAGCTGTGCCACTAGGTGTGGAACAGACTAGAAGAATTCATGCAGTTACGATCATGATCTTGAGGTGTGCCATACTCCGCAAAAAACAGCTACATGTCAATTGCCTTGCTCTGTGGTAAAAAATTTCTCAGTTGGAGCTACTAAGACAGTTATGATGTGAAGTTTACTTAGGATTTTAATAAACTAGATTTCATATTTTTGGGAATGAGATATCCTATTTGTGGCTCAGTGGTGCCTTGGATGATTTTTTTTATGATGCAATGGGTTGTATATTTTATTTGTGCACATAACCATAAAGAGAAGTATGGCTAGATACTAAATTCTCTCCTTGTAATGGCATTTACTTTTAGAATGATGTGCTTTCTGTATATTATCTCCCTTATCATTCATGGATGTAATAAGACTTGAGCTTATGTCAGAGAAATTGTGGCGGTTTTTTATGATTGAGAACAGATTATTTTGGAAGTTTGGGGAGGAGTTGGGGAATGCAGTAAAAACTACCATTACAAATGACCCTTTGTGATGAGGTCTTATCATGGTGAGGGGATCAAAAAGTCCCATAAAAAAAGTGAGGGCTTCCGGACGTTTCCCCCACTCCCTAAATGGCCCCTCCCTAAGGAAGGAAACGGAATAATCTCAATTTCACAAAGGAACACTATATTTCATCTTCGGTGTCACTGCTGTTGTAATGATCAAATAAAAATCCCAGTTAGCCACCAATTAGACAATGGAGCTTTGTAATGAAAACTGTTCTTCAGTCAATTCTCTCGGTCACAAGGCATCTATTTTTTTTTAATTTCAAATCATACCTTGTTTATGCTTTTCTTTGTGTTTATCTTGGGTTTTTTTCTCTTTTGATTACAATTTTTTGTGGTAATTTTTTTTAATGTAGACTGACTGTTCATTTCACTTTCCTTGGTCTGTAGTTAAACCTCTTTGTTCTAGTTCACAAGGCAGGAATCATCTTTATTCAAAGGGAAGAGAGCAAATCTCTTCAGTCATACAAAAACCATATCAACCAATGAAGAGGTTACAAAAGAATAAATATTACATGAGACACTAAACCAAGGAAAAAGGAACTTTGAAGTAAACAATCATTCTATACGTAGGACTGTATACTGAGCAATAGGATGACAGATAACAGAACTCAGCAGAGTGTGGAGGTCGAAGCGTATGATGCAATGAACAATAGGAAGAAAAGCAGAGGAGCTGCTAACTTAGTAGAGGTTGCATCTGATGCACCATTTTCTGTTGATGGTACTGTGTTAGATCCCCGTCCTGCACATGTAAAAATTAAGTTGAACATTGTTGTCCTGGTAGTGGTTGATATCATTTTTTATTGATAGAAAACTTGGGAAGATATGTAAACCAGAGGCTGAAGATGAAACTTTTTAAGGGTTTTATTGCTAAACCATAGGAAAAAAAATATTTTTTCGTCGTTTTCATGGTTTCTAGACACCAAGAATAGATTTTGTAATGCCACACAAATGTCTTAGTGCTTCTAATTATAGTAGTACCATCATTTGCAGTGAAAGAAATATTGAAGTTCTGGTACCTGATGGTACTGTGCTTGGAGTTTCTGGAGTTCCCACAGGAGAATCAGCTGGAGAAGCAGCTATCAGGTTCAAAGTTTACTAGTTAGTAGAGGCTATATATGTTGATGAGCATAATGTTATAAATTCTTTGTTACAAGAATGAAAATTTGCTTAAGATGTGAAACAGATATTTCTTGTGTATCTTTACCATTGCAACGGCTGAGGGGTGGAGTCTGAACATTGCAAGCACCAGGTAATGCCAGAGCAAGAGTTTGGTTGATGTTGAGCCCCTGGGATGAGCCACCACCATTTAGGACCTGACACAAGCACTGTGGCTGTGAGCGAACAACGTTGCCAAGCTGAGTGCAGCAGCTTGAAGATGGGGTTGAAGAGTTGCCAGTAATGTAGTTGAGGCAGGGTGACATGCTTATTATCGTGCTTGTGCAACTGCTAGACTGTGCGGTGGCTCCAGTCCAGAGGATGGTCGCTAGGACCAACACTAGACCCATCTCAGTTCTTTGATGTGCCATTGGAGCTCTTTGAACAGGTACTTTGGAATGGGTTAGTTTGCTGGAAATGCCTGTGGAATGGGGAGATATCTAGGCTTTTCAAACAGTTTGATTACTTTGGTGGAGGGAGAGAAAGGGGTATGATGGTTTATATAGGAGAAATAGGGAATAATAGTCAGAAGAAGATTGGCTATGCTGGTAACCGACTTCTCCTACTCTCCAAGGTGTCTAAGCTAGAGACTTTTATAAATGGACAATGCATTCTTTGACCTCTGAACCATGACTGGTGCATCACATTGTTCCCGTAATTATCATGTTTCTTTCGTAGCATCTCCAATTGTTGTTGTAAGTTTCATATTATCCCAATTGTAGATGTCTATTAACAGTGGCACTTTGCTTATCAAATTGCGTGAATTTGTTTTATATTGTGTCAAAATCCTATACTCGCTGGTATTCTCTAATCACGACATTGCAAATTATTTGTTTTAGGAACAATGTAACATTAGTTTAAATAATTAGAGGAGAATGTAGGAAACTCAATAACAGAGTAACATTGGTTTAAATAGTTAGAGGAGAATGTAAAAAACTCAATAATAGAGGATCGAAATAAGTTGAAAGTAGTATAATTTATAATTTTTCCTTTAAATCCCCTTTTCAGTTACTAACTAAAACTTGGGAGACACATCTAAAACTGGTCTTGTGTTTTAGTTGGGGAGATTATGATATAATAAACAAACAAATGGTTGGTTATGTGGGTGACCAACTCATATAAAGAAACAGGTTAGTTATAAGTGGCAACCTACAATTTCATTGTTGGATTTTTATATACTTTTTCATGAGAACAAAGCATAACGTGCTTCTGGCTCCTACCTTTTTATAGGGTTCGACACTCTTTTTTGGATTTGTCAATTCAATCATCTCTTTAGATTCAACTCAGGACATAATTTAATGTTTTTACTCATTGTAAAATATTTAATTTGAACCATGACTACTGATTTTGGGATGATCAAATTCCTCATTACAGCACCACCGAGGATAAATTAGACATTTAACCTCTCTAACAATAACTAGTTCAAAAAGACTCCTACCACAAGCAAGTTCGAATCCATGACCACTGGATAGAGGAGGGCAGCTAGATTACCACCTCAGTGGTAGATTCAATAATGTTATTTAAATCTAATTTGTTTTTATTAAAACTTATAACCAATCTAGTGGCTGTGATGTATTAAATTAATAAATTAAGTCTATGTAACATTACTCCTTTAGATTTAGTGGATCTTATATTAATGCTTTCTATGGAGAGTGTTATACATGGGGACAAATTTTTTTTTTTATTTTTAAATATTCAATTGCCATGGTGTGTAGGTGGAAAATTATTTTAAGCCTTTCTCATATCTATCCATTTTTTATTTTTTTTTGTTAGACATTATTACAGGATAAAGAGATGATAAAGTTTGAACCTTCAACATTAAAATATAACAGTAAAAACGATAATCAATAGACTAATTATTAATCTACCTAATTATATAATTGAAATTTCTTCAATAAACCGTCACATCAGTTTAAGAAGACTACTAAGAGCAACTCCAAGGACAGAATAACTAGCCAAAATATATTTTTTATTACACTGTCTATTTTAAAGAACAACTTTTACTAATTCACTCCAAACTTGATCACCTATGTTTTACCAAAACCAAAATCAAAACTTATTTAATTCCACTGAAAAATAAATAATATTATATCACACCAAAATAAATAGTTTTAGGCATTACTGCTGGTTTTGCCCATTAAGTGGCCTCGCCTTTGCGCCTACTGCTACTGCTGGTTTCCAATAAATAACACACCATAGAATCAACATCATCTCCAAATATACTATAAGCATCAATTGCTTGTAGATAGCTGAAGCCCATTGACAACACCATCTGCATGCCGAAGGCGGGATTGAGATGGGTGGGTTGATTTCTGAGAGAGGGTAACAGTCAAAGGCGGGACTCAGATAGGTGGGGTTGCATCTACCTCTAATTTCACAAATTCAGTTGGTGGGGTTTCAAAAATGGCTAGTGAGATAGTTAGCCCGTTGTAGAGAAAATTTAAGATTTATCTTTTTAAAATAGTTAAGAAGAGCATTTTATTGAAGCCCTTGGAATAATTATGAGAATAACCTTCCAAGCAATCATGTCTCTGAAAGAATCTTTAAGTCACATACATCGGATAAATATTTATTATTATTATTATTTCTTGAATGAAACATAAGACTTTAAGATAATAATAAATAAATAAATAAAAGCCTTGAAATTTTCCTCCAAAAATACGCCATTTAAAAATTTGAGTAGCTTGGGCTTAACTCGATACTCGATTTTGGTTCTTTCAGACTCATTCAAATTATAAAATGAGCGAAATCAGAATATAATTCTTAAGAATATTTCTGAGAAATTAAGCATGATTTTGACTTGAATACTCACAAATTTCTACTGAACAGGTTTAGCTCCAATTCAAACCCAGCCAGTCATCACCAAACTAAGCTTGGGTAAATTGGGCTGATAATACGTTTATCCAATGTATTTGATAGATGATTACGTTGTACCAATATTTACATCCCACCAAATTATTATTTACTTTTGGAGTGTATCAACATGGTTTACTAATAACCATATGCCATTTACCCAAAAAAATAATAATAAAAAAATAACAAGGTGCCTATATTGATATACCCATTATTTTAATAAAATTTTACTCCACTTATTTAAGTTAGTTGTAAGAATTGTACTTTGTCATGTCATACTTTATCTAGAAGTATGATTTTTGTTTAATGTGTTCAAACATAATAGTTAATTTCCTTTATTCACATTCAATTCATCAAATCTCAACTCTATCATCGTTTTATTGTGTTGTACATTATCTTAAGGCAAAAAAAAAAAAAGAATATAGAACTCAATACTCATGTATCACTCGAAACTTATATTGGCTCCCCTAGTCTATGGTGGGATAAGGAGGGATAAGGTATGTTTGTGGTTGCCCTACTGATGACTGGGACTGAGACGTTTCATAACTTTGGGATCCCTACCTCTAATGGCAATCCCGCTTCATATGACCCGGTTGGTGGCAAATGAAACATGTCCTTTGGCCAGCCTGGTACGAAGGCCTCTGATTTCTCCTGTCTTGGGAGGATCGACTTTGGCCTTGGCCCACATCCTGGCTCATCCCGCCTGCTTGTGGAGTCTCCACGCGTGAAGTACCAGGGGTTTGGACAGCACCCTGCAGTTGGAACAAATATCTCTGGTCCATAATGGGACAGGGAGGAACAACGTGTACTTGTGTGAGTCCCACTGACGACTGGGATTGAGACGTCTCAGAACTTCATGAGTTTTGCCTCAGGGGACAATTCTTCCTCACATGACCAGTTTGGTGGCAATGATAGCAAGTCCTATGACCTGTCTGATACGTTGTTCTCTGTTTTTTCCATGAACGTTGGTGGCTCATGGAACTTAAACTCCTTCTGATGACTTGAGCCCCTTGGCTCATGTTGGCGCTTGTCTATGCTAGGTTGGCAGTCATCGTACCCATAGCCTCTATAATAGTTTGTTGGTCAAAGGGCGATGGTGGTTGGTTATTGTTCCACCCACCACCTCGACGTCCCCTTCCTCTATATGTCATAAACACACATATCAAATAACAATAGAGTACTAATTTAGTATCCCAAAGTAGGGACCAAATTTAAAACCTTGAGATTTATTTCCTTGTCTCCCTAGTAGAGCCTATGCCACCCACTAGTAAACATTTACACCTTGAACTATCCCGTTCATCCCTTTTTTTTTCCGAACCTCAAGGTTATATTTTCTAACCCTAGTGTCTCTCTTTTCCATATACATTTTACCATGCATATAATCCACATAACACATAGCACATAACATATAGCAATTTAAGCACATAACATGATATGCACAATGAATGCAATGATCTAAACTCATGCCCAACAGTCCTAGGTAAATCGTATACCAAGGCTCTAATAACAAGCTGTGACGCCCCTAAAATCGGAGGTCCTTTGTTTACCGTTGACCATTCGTCAACCCACGAAAATACCTGTGATTGTCGCCTAATCCAACATCATGTCAATAGAATCCCTTTAACCGAGATTGTTACCCACACGTATAACACACACATATTTTGTCATTTGACCCAATCGGTTCCAATATACCACAAATTATCTTTATTTTATGTTCATTTATATCCTTTGAACCAAAGAACTCAAAGTCCAAAAGCATGACAATTCAATTTAAAATTTTTGGAAAACCTACCAGTAGGTTTAGTCCACTAGAAAAGTCCTACCAGTAAGTTTTGTCTGATAAGCAAAATTTTGCCTGTACGCGATCCTACCGGTAGGTCTTACCCATTGGACCACGTTCTATTGGTAGGTCCTGCCCAGATTTGCTTATTTCACTTGTTTTCAATTTTCAATTCATGTCAAACCTATCCAAACTCTTATACCATATATTAGTACATCAAATATAATTAAAACAAGTTCTATTATAATCATTTTTTCAAAAGATTACATATCCAAAACATAAATTTCACAATGTTTTACAAAATATGGATTAAAGGCCACAAGTTGGCCTCTCTTCATCCTCGAGGCCCAGTATAAGAGTCGTCCACCGGCATGTGTCCCCCACTTGAAATGTTTTCCTGTATAGGGTGAACTACGCTCAATAGACTATCTCCTACAAAGAATACTTCCCCCCTAGATACATATTAAATGTGCACATGCAATAATCAACAATTATTTTTTATTCCAATTAAGAACATGTAATTCAAGATGGGAATTCTACCATGTTATGTCATGATATGAGATGAGACTCACTCATGCATTTTATCCCGAGTCCTTACCGACTCCCACAACACAATGTAATGTCAATGTGTAGTAAATCTGTCATTGATGAATTACATCCAATGATCACTTTGAAACAAAAGTCATGTGTTTGTAAAATCGAATCATTATTGGATGTTACACATCAAATGACTATTTTATAAAACAAGTACATTTTTTTGGAATTTCACCTCAGGAAAGTATACGAAGCAGGTATTTTATAAAACAAAACCATGTGTCTTTGTTAGGTAGAGGAGTTTTGGTATCGCACCGCAGGTTCCGCAAACCAATACACTTTTCTAGAATTTCATCTCAGGGGAGTGTATGAACTAGGTAGTCAGGTCTTGCACCCGAGAGAGAGTCTAGCCCTTTTTGCTATATCCAACACAAGTTTTTCGTGCAACCATGCGACTCAGTTGGATCTTCAATCCAAATTTCTCGAGCCCACCCATCAATCACCAAATATGGTGTTTGATCAAACCATTCACACACACTCACACTCATGTCTAATGTCCATGAATGCGATGTCAACTTCATGTTCAATATGCAATGAATGTCAAATGAGCAATTTAAATCGCATGTCAACATATCACATGACAATTTATATCCTAAGCATATAATTGCCACAATCATCATGATGCTAATATATTAACAATATGTATTAACTCATTCATACTCAACAACACTTCACAAACATATTACTACATAATATATGTTAGTAACATGATTTATTCACAAAGGTACAATATTAACACATAGCATGCCACATAATATTAAATTCCAAGAATTTTTACAAATGAAATCCACATGTCAAGTTCAAGTTAGAAATTCATTTAGACCATTTTTATGCTCATTTCCTCATTTCAACAACAATAGGCAAGTGACCTATGTTAATATATATGCTTACCCATTCCCATATCAAATTCAAGCTAGAATTAGATTTAGGCCATTTCCACACCCATTTCCACATATCAACAACAATAGACAAGTGATCTATCTTATTATATACGCTTAACCATCCCATATAACATCCTAAGTAAGAAATAAACTCGAGTAGCAGGAAATTCTACCTCTTGAAGCGTAAAATGAAGGGTAGAACTTTCAAGAATACCCCCTAAGCCCAAGAATACCTCTCAAGCCCCAAAAACCTTGATTTTTCCAAAATCTCATATTTAGATCTTCGGTGAAATCCTTTGTTCTTGATATGGTTGCGTCGATGAAATGATCAATTTTAACTCTTGGTCCGAGTCGATTAACCAACGGAGCTCTATAGATCGTAGGGAGAAGATAGAAATCTTATTTTTTTCTTTTCTCTCATCTCTCTTTCTCTTCTAACGTGTGCCAACCGATAGAAATGGGGAGAAATCAAATATTTCTCCCCTATTTATACTCTTTAGTTGTGTGGTCCTCGTTGTACCACACGTTTCTTATTTTTTGGTCTATTTTTATCCTGAAATGACTTAATTTTGTCTCAATTTTCCTTCAATTATAAGTAAATTTTATAAAATTTATTTTTGGAGATGTTTGTGAGGTCATCCGACACCTAATTGTCTCGTAAAATATAAAAGTTTTGACTATCTTGGAATTCAATGAAAATTATCTAAGTAACTAAGTTTCACGAGACGAATTCAACGGTGAGGTCCATTTCGTCATCCGAGATCTAAAAAAATACAAGTTTTCAACCCACACTATAATGACAAATTAATGTTCTGTCCTTTTTTTGTAAAAAGTTCAAATTTATCCGAATTTTACATTCTTCTCCCCTTAAAAGAATTTCGTCCCCGAAATTCACACACATATGTACATTCAATTACATGCATATGCGACAAATATAACATACTCATAACTACAAAAAAATATACATTTATCCTCAAATAAGAAAGATGATAACTGGTACGGATAGTGTTCTTGTGCTCCTATGTCGTCTCCTCCACTCCTCGGTATTGTCACAGCACCTTCACTAGCCTTACGGTTTTGTCTCGTAAAATCTGATCCCGACTATCCATGATGCACATCGGTCCCTGCTCAAAGGTCTCATCTGCATCAACAACAAGCTCGCCCCAATTCACCACATGAGTCAGGTCTGGGGTATATTTCCAAAGCATGGAGACATGGAATACCAAGTGAACACGTGATAGATTTGGCAATAACGCCAACTGGTAAACAACTGTACTAACCCTCTCAAGTACTTTAGAGGGCCCGATATATCTCGATGTCGCTTGCCAAACCTGACCGCTCCTTTCTTAGGTATTACCTTCAAGAAGACATGATCTCCCACTTCAAACTCTAAAGGTCGCCACCGTCTATCAGCGTAGCTCTTCTATCGGCTTTGAGCCGTGAGAAGACGCTTTCATATCAAGTCCACCTTCTTCGAGGTGTCTCTAACCAATTTCAGACCAGTAGAGGGTCTCTCTCCTACCTCCGTCCAACAAACAGAAGAACGACAAGACCTCTCATAAAGTGTCTCATAGGGTGTCATCTGTATGCTGGCCTGGTAACTATTGTTATAGGCGAACTCCACTAAAAATAAATGCTCTTTCCAACTACTCTTGAGATCTAGGACACATGCCCGTAGCATGTCCTCTAATATCTGGATGGTCCTCTTCGATTGTCTATCCGTCTAGGGATGAAAAGTTGTGCTCATCATCAACTGTGTCCCCATGGATCATTGGAAACTCTCCCAAAAATAAGCTATGAACCTGGGATCTTGATCCGATACTATAGATACATGTACCCCATGTAACCGAACAATTTCCCATATATATAACTTGCAGAATTCCTCCAGTGTAAAGGTCATCTGCACTACCAAAAAGTGTGTCGACTTCATAAGCCGATTCACTATCATCCACACCGTGTTATGTACCCACGATGTCCATGGTAAGTGAGTCACAAAATTCATCATGACATACTCCCACTTCCACTCAGCTACCTCCAAGGGCTAGAACAACTCTGCTGGTCTCTGGTGTTCAGCCTTGATCTGCTGACACATGAGACATCGTCTGACAAAATTCCTAACATGTCTCTTCATTTCATTCCAATAATATTGGCGATGAAGATTATAGTACATCTTCATGCCACCAGGATGCATAGCAAATCGGGAGCAATGAAACTCTCTAAGAATCTCCTCTCTCAGCTCCGCAGGCTGGGGAACCACAATCCTTCCCCTAAACCAAAGATTACCATCCGTATGAATGGTCCAGTCTTTGTCACCTGTACCTTACTATACTCGGTCTCTAATGGATAAAATCTCTATATCCTGTCCCTAGGACTCAATCACTCTGTTCAGTAGGGAAGGCGTAGCCACTAAACTCTCCAAAGTGCCCTGAGCCTGACCCATGTAGTGTAGCCCAAACTGTCCCACAGTCTCGAGCATCTATCACTCCTGAGAAGCCACACTAGCCAAGACTCCCCGTGACTTTCGGCTGAGTGCATCAGCCACCACATTTGCCTTACTGGAATGGTAATGCAAAGTAAAGTCATAGTCCTCCAGATCTTCCATCCACCTGTGTTGCCTCATGTTGAGGTCCCGCTGTGTCAAGATGTATTTCAGACTTTTGTAGTCTAAAAATACTTCAAACTGCTCACCATACAGATCATGGCGCCAAGCCTTCAAGACAAAGACAATGACAGTCAACTACATGTCGTGCGTGGGGTAGTTCTATTCATGGTTCTTTAATTCTCAAGAATCATAAGCCACCACTCTTCATGATTACATCAAAACACAACCAATTTCATCCTTCAAGGCATCACAATACACTGTATACCTCTGTCCCCCTTTTTTGGGACTATCAAAATAGGGGTAAAAGTAAGTCTTCTCTTCAACTCCTGGAATGCCTTCTCACATAAATCATTCCACTCAAACTTGACCTCTTTTCGAGTTAACTTGGTCATAGATGCAGCTAATCAAGGGAAGTCCTCAATAAATCTCCGGTAGTATCCTATCAATCCCAAGAAACTGCGTATCTTGAAGACTGACTTCAGTCTCTCCCAATTCATAACTGTCTCGACCTTCTCCGAATCCACGAATACACCAGAAGTTGACACCACGTGCCCCAAAAATTTCAGCTCCGTAAGCCAAAATTCACATTTGCTGAACTTGACGTATAACTGATGGTCTCTCAAGGTCTGGATAACAATCCTCAAGTGACCCTCATGCTCCTCCTTAGACTTGGAGTAGATCAGGATATTGTCAACAAACACCATGACGAACTGATCTAAATAGGGTTAAAACACCCTATGCATAAGATTTATGAATGTTGTCAGGGCATTCGTCAATCCGAAAGGTATCACGGTGAACTCAAAATGCCCGTATCACGTTCTAAATGTCATCTTAGGGATATCTGCCTCCCTAACCCTCAGCTGATGATAACTGGTGCAAAGAACTATCTTGGAGTAGACCCACGCTCCTCTCAGATGATTAAATAAATCATTAATCCTCAGCAAAGGGTACTTATTCTTGATAGTAACCCTATTTAACTACCGATAGTCTATGCATAGTCGAAAGGTCTTGTCCTTCTTCTTAGCAAACAACACCGGAGCACCCCAAGGTGATGTGCTTGGTCTAATAAAGCCCCTGTCCAATAATTATTGTAATTGGACCTTGAGTTCTTGTAGGCGTCATCCTATGCGGAGTTATAGAAATGGGCGATGTACCTGGGTGTAACTCAATGGTGAAATCTACATCCCTATGTGGAGGTAATCCCGGTAGTTCATCTAAAAAAATATCTTAATACTCATAAACTACCCGAGGTAGACCCAACTCCTGTCTAGCCTTGTCCTCTAGGATAAGGCTTACTAGCCAACCCATCAACTGACCGTGCTAATGGGAGTTCGTACATTACTTGGGGTAAAACATCATGCTTTTTTCCTTGAAACTTGAAACAAACACCCTCCAAAGTGTAGGCAGTGACCCTCTTCTTATCACAATCAATGACGACTCGGTGTGCCGCCAACCAGTTCATCCCAAGGATGATATCAAACTCCAACATGTCTATGACCCTAAGGTCTACGGTGAGTAGAATTCCCGAGATTTCTAACTCATAATCTTGACATATCTGATCAATACTTACTCTAGCTCCTAGGGGAGAACTCATATACAATGGATTTTCCAAGGTTTCGACCTCTAAGCCCAAATCTTTCACACATGATGCAACAATAAAAGAATGAGATACACCAGAGTCAAACAATACCCTTACCCATAAGCGAGAGAGTAGAAATGTACCCTGAAACTGATACTGGCTCCCCTGACCCATGGTGGGGTAGGGAAGGACAAACTATGTCTGTGGCTACCCCACCAATGACTAAGATTGAGACGCCCCATAACTCTGTGATCCCTGCCATTGAGGGCAATCCCGTTTCATGTGACCCGGTTGGTGGCAAATGAAACATGTTCATTGGCCTGCCTGGTAGGAAGGCCTTTGATTTCTCCCGTCTTGGGAGGATCGACCTTGGCCTTGGCCCACATCCTGGCTCATTCGGCCTATTTGCGGAGTCTCCACACGTGAAGTACCAGGGGCTTGGACAACACTCTATAATTGGAACAAATATCCCTAGTTCATAATGGGATAGAGAGGAACAACATGTGCTTGTGTGAGTCCCACTGATGACTGGGATTGAAACGTCTCAGAACTCCGTGAGCTTTGCCTAAGGGGACGATTCTTCCGTACATGGCTAGTTTGGTGGCAATGATAGCAAGTCCTCTAACCTGCCTGATACCCTGTCCTTTACTTTTTCCATGAATGTTGGTAGCTTATGGAACTTAAAATCATTTTGATGGCTTGAGCCCCTTGGCTCATATTGGCACTTGCCTGTGCTAGGTTAGCAGTCATCGTACTCATAGCCTTTATAACGACTTGTTGGTTTAAGAGCGGTGATGGTAGGTTATTGTTCCGCCCACCACCTCGACGTTTCATTCCTCTATATGCTATCTACACATATGTCAAATAGCAATAGAGTATTAATTTAGTATCCCAAAGTAAGGACCAAATTTGAAACTTTGAGATTTACCTCCTTGTCTCTCTAGTAGAGCTTATGTCACCCGCTAGTAAACATTTACACCTTAAACTATCCCGTTCATTCCTTTTTTTTTCGAACCTCAAGGTTATGTTTTCTAGCCCTAGTGTCTGTCATTTCCATATACATTTTACCATACATATAATCCACATAACACATAACATGTAGCAATTTAAACACATAACATGACATGCACAATGAATACAATGGTCTAAACCCATGCCCAACAGCCCTAGGTAAATCATATACCTAGGCTCTGATACTAAGCTGTGACGCCCCTAAAATCGGGGGTCCTTTATTTACCGTTGACTATCTGTCAACTCACGAAAATACCCGTGATTGTCGCCAAATCCAACATCACGTTAATAAATCCCTTTAACCGGGATCATTACCCACATGTATAGCACACGCATGTTTTGCCATTTGACCCAACCGGTTCCAATATACCACAAATTATCTTTATTTTATATCCATTTATATCCTTAGAACCAAAGAACTCAAAGTCCAAAAGCAAGGCAATTCAATTTAAAATTTTTAAATTTTTGGAAGACCTACCGATAGGTTTTGTCTGATAAGCAAAATTATGCCTGTACGCGATCCTACCGGTAGGTCTTACCCATTGGATCACGTTTTACCAGTAGATCCTACTGGTAGGTCCTGCCCAAATTTGCTTGTTTCATCTATTTTCAATTTTCAATCCATTTCAAACCTATCCAAACTCTTATACCATATATTTGTACATCAAATATAATTAAAACAAGTTCTATTATAATCATTTTTTCAAAAGATTACATGTCCAAAATATAAATTTCACAATGTTTTACAAAATATGGATTAAAGGCTACAAGTCGGCCCCTCTTCATCTTCGAGGCCCCGTATAAGAGTCGTCCACCGGTGTGTGTCTCCTACCTCAAATATTTTTTCGTATAGGTTGAACTATACTCAATAGAGTATCTCATACAGAGGATACTTTCCTCTAGATGCATATGAAATGTGCACATACAACAATCAACAATTATTTTCCATTCCAATCAAGAACATGTAATTCAAGATGAAAATTCTACCATGACATGTCATAATATGAGATGAGAATCACTCATGCATTTTATCCCGAGTCCTCACCGACTCCCACAACACAATGCAATACCAATGTGTAGCAAATCTGTCATTGATAAATTACATCTAATGATCACTTTGAAACAAAAGTCATGTGTTTGTAAAATCGAATCATTGTTGGATGTTACACATCAAATGACTATTTTATAAAACATGTACACTTTTCTAGAATTTCACCTCAGGGGAGTATACGAACCCGGTATTTTATAGAACAAAATCATGTGTCTTTGTTGGATAGAGGAGTTCTGGTATCTCACCGTAAGTTTCACAAACCAATACACTTTTCTGGAATTTCATCTCAGGGGAGTGTATGAACCAGATAGCCGGGTCTTGCACCCGAGGGAGAGTCTACTCCTTCTTGCTATACCCGACATAAGTTTTTCGTGCAATCATACGACTCAGTAGGATCTTCAATTCAATTTTTTCGAGCCCACCCATCAATCACCAAATATGGTGTTTGATCAAACCATGCACACACACTCACACTCATGTCTAATGCCAACTTCATGCCCAACATGCAATGAATGTCAAATGAGCAATTTAAACCATATGTCAACATATCCCATGATAATTTATATCCTAAGCGTATAATTACCACAATCATCATGATGCTAATATATTAACATGTATTAACTCATTCATACTCAACAACATTTCACAAGCATATTACTACATAATCAATGTCAATAACATGTTTTATTCACAAAGACACAATATTAACACATAGCATGCCACAGAATATTAAATTCCAAGAATTTTCACAAATGAAATCCACATGTCAAATTCAAGCTAGAAATTCATTTAGACCATTTCTATGCCCATTTTCTCATTTCAACAACAATAGACAAGTGACCTATGCTGTTATATACGCTTACCCATTCCCATATCAAATTCAAGTTAGAATTAGATTTAGGTCATTTTAGTACTCATTTCCACATATCAACAACAATAGGCAAGTGACCTATGTTGTTATATACGCTTACCCATCCCATATAACATCTTAGGTAAGAAATAAACCTGAGTAGGAGGAAACCCTACCTCTTCAAGTATAAAATGAAGGGTAGAACCTTCAAGAATACCCCCTAAGCCCAAGAATACCTCTCAAGCCCCGAAAACCTTAATTTTTTCAAAATCTCCTATTTGGATCTTTGGTGAAATCCTTCGTTCTTAGTATGATTGCGTAGCCCTCGTTGAGATGATTAACTTTAACTCTTGGTCTGAGTCAATTCAACCAACGGAGCTTCGTAGATCGTTGGGAGAAGATAGAAATCTTTTTTTTTTCTTTTCTCTCTTCTCTCTCTTTCTCTTCTAACGTGTGCCAACCGATAGAAATGACGAGAAATCAGATATTTATCCCCTATTTATACTCTTTAGTTGCGTGGTCCACGTTGCATCGCACGTTTCTTATTTTCGGGTCTATTTTTGTCTCGAAACGACTTAATTTCGTTCCAATTTAAGTTTAAATTATTTTTATTTGAATTTTCCTTCAATTGTAAGGAAATTTTATAAAATTTATTTTTGGGGACGTTTGTGAGATCACCCGACACCCAGTTGTCTTGTAAAATGTAAAAAATTTGACTATTTTAGAATTTGATGAAAATTATGTGGGTAACTAAGTTTCACAAGACGAATTCAACGGTGAGGTCCGTTTCGTTATCCAAAATCTAGAAAAATACGTGTTTTCAACCCGCACTATAATGACAAATTACCGTTTTGTCATTTTTTCTTAAAAAGTTCAAATTTACCCAGGTTTTACAAAATGTCTTAGGTGTGGGGGTGGTTATTAGAGATAACTGGGGTTCTTTGCAGGGGACTTGTCTAGAATGATGGTTATGAGTTGTGATATTCGTAAAGCAGAAACTATTGCAACAAAAATTGTGATCCAATTTGCAAGGCAACAAGAGTTAGTAGAAGTCATATTGTAAAAGGATTGTACAAGTGTTATGCAATCTATTAGGCTTGGTGATGGGGATTTTGATCCTCTAGAAACCAACTTACAAGATATTAACAGTATAGCGAGAAGCTTTCGCTACTTTGAAGTGTCCGGAGTTTGACGCAATCAGAATAAAGTAGCTCATAAGTTAACTCATTTTGTAATACCATTAAATAGTAGCATTGTATGGTTGAAGTAGGCACCAGACTTTATTATGCTTCTCATTTTTTCTGACATTTCTTAGAAATAAATTCGTATCGTTGAATCTCAAAAAAAAAAAAAAACCTCTTTTTTCTAGTTCACAGGGCAGGAATCATCTTTATTCAAAGGGAAGAGAGCAAATCTCTTCAGTCATACAATAACCATATCAACCAATGAAGAGGTTACAAAAGAATAAATATTACATGAGACACTCAACCAAGGAAAAAGGAACCTTGAAGTAAACAATCATTCTATACGTAGGATTGTATATTGAGCAATAGGATGACAGAAAACAGAACTCAGCAGAGTGCGGAGGTCGAAGCGTATGATGCAATGAACAATAGAAAGAAAAGCATAGGAGCTGCTAACTTAGTAGAGGTTGCATCTGAGGAACCATTTTCTGTTGATGGTACTGTGTTAGATCCCCGTCCTGCACATGTAAAAATTAAGTTGAACATTGTTGTCCTGGTAGTGGTTGATATTTTTTTTTATCGATAGAAAACTTATGAAGATATGTAAACCAGAGGCTGACGATGAAACTTTTTAAGGGTTTTATTGCTAAACCATAGGAAAAAAAAATATTTTTTCGTCGTTTTCATGGTTTCTAGACACCAAGATTAGATTTTGTAATGCCACACAAATGTCTTGGTGCTTCTAACTATAGTAGTAGCATCATTTGCAGTGAAAGAAATATTGAAGTTCTGGTACCTGATGGTACTGTGCTTGGAGTTTCTGGAGAATCAGCTGGAGAAGCAGCTATCAGATTCAAAGTTACTAGTTAGTAGTGGTTATATATGTTGATGAGCATAATGTTATAAATTCTTTGTTACAAGAATGAAAATTTGCTTAAGATGTGAAACAGATATTTCTTGTGTATCGTTACCATTGCAACGGCTGAGGGGTGGAGTCTGAACATTGCAAGCACCAGGTAAAGCCAGAGCAAGAGTTTGGTTGATGTTGAGCCCCTGGGATGAGCCACCACCATTTAGGACCTGACACAAGCACTGTGGCTGTGAGCGAACAACGTTGCCAAGCTGAGTGCAACAGCTTGAAGACGGGGTTGAAGAGTTGCCAGTAATGTAGTTGAGGCAGGGTGACATGCTTATTATCGTGCTCGTGCAACTGCTAGACTGTGCGGTGGCTCCAGTCCAGAGGATGGTCACTAGGACCAATACTAGACCCATCTCAGTTCTTTGATGTGCCATTGGAGTTCTTTGAACAGGTACTTTGGAATGGATTAGTTTGCTGGAAATTCCTGTGGAATGGGGAGGTATCTAGGCTATTCAAACAGTTTGATTACTTTGGTGGAGGGAGAGAAAGGTATGAGGGTTTATATAGGAGAAATAGGGAATAATAGTCAGAAGAAAATTGGCTATGCTGGTAACCGACTTCTCCTACTCTCCAAGGTGTCCATGCTAGAGACTTTTATAAATGGACAATTTATTCTTTGACCGCTGAACAATGACTGGTGTATCACATTGTTCCCGTAATTATCATGTTTCTTTCATTGTATCTCCAATTGTTATTGTAAGTTTCAGATTATCCTATTGTAGATGTCTATTAACATTGGCACTTTGTTTATCAAATTGCGTGAATTTATTTTATATTGTGTCAAAATCATATACTCACTAGTATTCTTTGGTTACAACATTGCAAATGATTTGTTTTGGGAACAATGTAACATTAGTTTAAATAATTGAAGGATAATGTATGAAACTCAATAGTAGACGATCGAAGTAAGTTCAAAGTCGTATAATTAATAATTTTTCCTTTAAAACCCTTTTTCTGTTACTAACTAAAACTTGGGAGATACTTCTAAAACTGGTCTTGTGGTTTAGTTGGGGAAATTATGATATAATAAACTAGCAAATGGTTGGTTATGTGGGTTACCAACTCATATAAAGAAAGAGGTTCTGTATAAGTGGCAACCTACAATTTCATTGTTCAAAACTTTGGATTTTTATATACTTTTTCATGGGAACAAAGCATAACGTGCTTCTGTCTCCTACCTTTTTGTATGGTTCGACACACTATTTTGGATTTGTCAATTCAATCATCTCTTTAGATTCAACCCATGACATAACTTGATATTCTTATTCGTTAAATATTAAATTTGAACCATAACTATTGATTTAGAATGATCAAACTCACCATTATAGTATCATCAAGGATAAGTTAGACATTCAACCTCTCTAACAATATATAGTTCTAAAGGACTACTCCCACAAGAGGGTTTGAATCCATGACCATTGGATGGAGGAGGACAGCTAGATTACTACCTTAGTGGTAGATTCAATAATGTTATTTAAAACTAATTTGTTAACATAATTTTATTAAGACTCACAACCAATTTAGCGGCTGTGATGTATTAGATCAATAAATTAGATTGAAATAATATTACTCCTTAGATTTAGTGGATCTTATTAATAGCTTTCTCTGGGTTCCATGGAGAGTGTCATACATGGGGACAATTTTTTTTTTTAATCAATTGCAATGGTGGCCTTCCTTGTAACTATCCATTTTTTTTTTTGTTAGATATTATTACAGGATAGAGGGATGATGAAGTTTGAACCTTCAACATTAAAATATAACAGTAAAAACGATAATCATTAGACTAATTACTAATCTACCTAATTATATAATTGAAATTACTTCAATAAACCAACACAGTAGTTTAAGAAGACTGCTAAGACCAACCTTCCAAGCAATCATATCTCTGAAAGAATAAAAAAAAAGACTTTAAGATTAAAAAAAAAAAAAAAAAAGTCTTGAAATTTCCATCTAAAAATACGCCATTTGGAAATTTGAGTAGCTTGGGCTTAACTCGATTTTGGTTCTTTTAGACTCGTTCAAATTGTAAAATAAATGAAATCAGAATATAATTCTTAAAAATATTTCTGAGAAATTAAACATGATTTTAACTTGAATACAAACAAATTTATGCTGAACGGGTTTAGCTCCAATTCAAACTCAGCCAATCATCACCAAATTAAGTTTGGGTAAATTGGGCTTGATTAATACATTTATCCAATATATCTGATAGTTGATTATGTTGTACCAATATACATCCCACAAAATTATTATTTACCTTTGGAGTGTATCGACATAGTTTACTAATAGCCATATGCCATTTACCCAAAAAAATAATAATAATAAAATGACCATGTGACTATATTGATGTACCCATTATTTTAATAAAATTTTGGTCCCCTTATTTTAGGTTAGTTGTAAGAATTGTACTTTGTCATACTATACTTTGTCTAGAACTATGATTTTTGTTTAATATGTTCAAACATTTTAGTTCATTTCCTTTATTCACATTCAATTCATCAAATCTCAACTCTATCATCGTTTTATTGTCTTGTACATTATCCTAAGTGAAAAAAAGAATATAGAACTCAATACTCCTGTATCACTAGAACAATTTTCTAAACAAAGTCTTGTTTCTATAATCACTTGTTCAAACTTTATTAAAAAAATTGATCAACTTATGTGTAAAGTGTATGAAATTACACTTCAACTGTTTCTAAAATCCATCTGTATTAGAATTTTATTAAAACTTTATATAGATTCCCAAAATGTACCAAAGAAGTAAATGCAAGATTAACTGGTGAGTATCCTAATTTAATTTTTATTTTTTTTGACACCCCTTTGAATTTTTCATCCTTTCTACTCATTTTGTATAGAGTCTCAATGAGTATGGTTGCAGTTTCCAACCACTACATTTCTGCTCTTTGACATTTTGAACTTTGAGTTCTTACATTTTGGAGTTTTACATTTATAATAAGTTGTATTCCGAACAAGCTAGTGCTATTGATTTTAGCCATACTTTTTGATGCCTCATTTCTTGTAAATTGTCAATTTTGACTATTTTCTCACATTTGGTTCATTTAGACATCATTTTTTTTTGTTCAATAGTCAGGGTGTCCAGACATCATCTTTTTGTGGAATAAACATTTAGCTATACCTCATATTGGTGGTCTTTTAGAGTAATGCTACCTGAAATTAATTGGCTTACCTTATTTTTCGTTAACATTGGATTTAATAACGAGCTTAAAGGTTAGATAGGTTTTACTATCAATCTAACTGTAGTATGTGATAGAGTGTGTGATCACATTAGGTCTAAAATTGTGCCACACTTGAATTATTATTGATGATGCACAAAAGTGAATTTATGCAAAATAATCAAGAATGAAATAAAGAAGACTCAACACAAGTAAACATAAAGATTATGTAATTTGGTCTTGCTAATCTACTCCACTAGGAATGACAACGATGGCCGGACAATTTTATTATTCAAGAGATTTAGTGTGTTGAGATATATGTGATATCCCCCATGTGTAGACGGGAGTTATACTAGGTGAGTGAAGTTGGCTCTTAGGGGCTCTAACTGAGGCATCATCCTTACAACAAGGAGTGGGGTGATTCCGTAAAACTCGTCTTATCCTCGTAACGGATAAGGTGATAGCGGAGTGATTCCTTAAAACTTGTCTTATCTTGTAACGGTCGAGGTAATCTCGTGAGACTGACGATGTGTCCCTGATGATTGCATCTCCACGAATTCCCTCTCCTCAGATAGAGTTTCTCACGCACTGATGATGGGCTGAGTCTCTCAGAAAGGTGGGTTTGGCCCAACTAAAATTCATTTATCCTATGATGAGTTTGGCTTATATATTTGAGTTGAACCTGATATGCATCTTTGATGTGAAACTAGTCTAGACCGAACCCATTAACTATGATTAAAGCTTCTCATATATCAGGATAGGATAATGTTTAACTAACCAAAAACGAAAACAAAAATTAAAGACAAAATAATGTGGGGTTGATATGGAGATGTTTTTGACTCCTCATTTATTCTTTTTTAAATTCGAATTTTACTTACCATATAAACCCCAAATTATGGGGTCCTTATTTTTTGTTTGCTTTGGTCAAAACCCATCTAGAAATATCATTTAAGATTTGAGAACTTTGTTGCAGATATCCAACAAATGCATGTGGTCATGTACACAAGATCATGTAAAACACTTATCATCACTAAAAAGGTGAACCACTTTTTTAAACCAAAAGATAGGAAAACAAGCAAAAACACTCTTTAGATAATTCATACCTGCATTAAAAAACCCATGAAAATCTCGAGGAGAGAGATAATATTAAACACACATTACACAAACATGTATATTTTTAGATATAAATTGCAGAATCAGCTTCAAATCTCCCAAAGAAAACTCAGAGGCTGCTGCTATAAGTTGAAGCATATGAAGCCATGAACAGGAGGAAGGCAATGAGCTGAAGGGACATCTTTATAGTACTGCCATTGGAGGTTGCACCATTTCCAGGCACTGTTTTTGATCCTCCTCCTACAAAAATTAACGGAAGAAGATGATAATTCATAGCCAAAACAATTATAAAATGTTCATAACTATTTATTTCACTTGAAGAATTTTATGACAAATTCTTGAAAATTGGAGGGAAACAGTAAATCATCTTGCATCTTAAAATGATCAGCTAATTCAACAAACAATTTCTTTTCCTTCACAAATCCAAATTTGATACTGTAGTTTTTTTGGTGAATTTTGTGTTTAGTCGGTTTTTGGATCTATAGTAATGACAAGTGTTCATTCACCTGAACGATTATGAGTATGAGACCGAAAATCTGTCTTTCCAAATTGGGGAGAATAATGTCAACTATTTGTCTTTCTCAGATATTGCAATAAGGGGCAACCTTAAGCATCACGTACGATCTTTAGGAGTGAAATTCCCATCAATATATTTTTTATTTAATTTCGCTCTTAGCGAATCACCTATTATGTGTTCAAGTGAGACCAATTGGATACAAATAGGTTTCTTACTCTTTAATTGTGGATGATCAGCCAAAGGAAATAAATATTAGAGTGGACCTGGATCAAGATCTCTATCTGTTTCTTTCTCCTCAAACTCAGTGCTTGTCTTAGTCAACTATGTGTGAAATTCGAACATGCATGAAGATTATGCACTCGCTCTCTCATATATGCCTAGGTGTAAATGCAAAAAAAAAAAAAGTTCACACTGCCGGTTGGCATTTCCATTTCATAACGTGTCTGTTTTCGATACACCGTTATCATTACCGTTACTGTTACATCACCCGTTAGCTTTAAGAACCATGGAAGTAGTGCATAGTTAACCCTGCAGCTTACTAGAACTACTTGAGCCTAATGTCCTGTACATTGCACACTTGGAATATGTATATATACCTGGCATGGGCGAGCCACCTGGAGAATCAGAAGTTTCATCTGAAGAGTCTCCCGGTGAAGTTTCCGGAGAACTCACCGGAGACAGTGCTGGTCCATTACCACCTTCAGGAAAAAGAACATCAAACATAAACATCAAGCTACATTTTACAACTCAATATTAATAAAATCAAATACAAAAGTGTTGAACTGAGCTTTTTTACCATTACACCGGCTAACAGGCGGAGTCTGCACCTTGCAAGCAGCCGGCAAGGCGAGTGCCAGCGTCTGATTAATGTTAATACCCAAGGCGGAACCACCACCACTGAGGGCAGTACAAAGGCACTGTGGTTGTGATTTAACAACACTGGCAAGTGCTAAGCAACATGAAGAAGATGGTGTTGTGGAACTCCCAGTGACATAGTTGAGACATGAAGCCATGCCAATTAGCACATTGGTGCAACCAGATTGAGCCATGGCTCGTGTCGTAAACATGGTGATCACTAGCGCCAGGACTATACCCATTGTAATTTTACTTGGAGCCATCTGATTTCGTCGTGTTTTTTGGGTTTTTTTGGGATGGCATTGAGGGAACAGGATGGATTGATTTATACATTGAATAAATTATAATTTACCCAGCTAAACTATTATTTTTATTTTACTTTGTATCCCCAACTATAAAATTTCTCACATTGCACCTTAAAAAATTAATTTTATTTTATATAACTGCAATAAATAACGACAAACTTGAAAAAATCTGTCAAATGAGGGAGGAATACGCCAAAGAACTTCCCGTAAAGTGCCTAGTACCACTTTATTTTACCTTTTTTGCAACTACATGATTATTGGGAAGAAAAAGAAGGTCGATCAGAGGAAGAAAACTTAGAATTTAGGAAGGACAAAATAATAAATGAGTATTTTTTTTATTTTTGACCTACACATGTGCAATAGGCAGTTGCTTATTGGTAATACATACCACTCACATACGTATTTATTGTCAAAAAATTAATAGTTGTTGTCTATTAGAGTGATATGAAATAAAATTAACACTTTAGAGTTAATGTGAAAAATTTAATAATTGAGGGTTCAAAGTGAAACAAAGATAATAATTCAAAGGAAAAAATGTAATTTACCCTTATACATTTGTGGATGTATTAGTAGTGTCTGTATGACTAAGTTTTTCCAGAAGTAGCAAGGGCTGGTATTTGGTAAACTAGAACAAGACTCTATGAGGTAAGTTCTCCAATTTTTCAAAACAAACCAGCATTAACGTGTCAATTGCTGGCATCAGTATTGAAATTATTGATCAATTACTGTCTACCTACTGCTTATATTAAGGAGACTATCAGTGTATGAGGTTGTGGACAAGGGCCTGTGTGAATAGTTTTAGCTGTGGATGGGCAAGACACATACGTAGACACAGAGACAGAAGCTGGTTGATCACCTAACCAGACCTTGGAACCTATTCTTTTTTTTTTTTTTTGATAAATAAAGAAAGGGGTGGGGATAAGGAAGAGTGTCCAACGACCACCCTGATAGGCCCTCACTGGTGGGATCGTAAGGTCTTGATCGTGCCTGGAACACCTCTTGGAACTAGATCTAGCTAGGCTTGCACAGCGGTCAACCACCAAGCCCCAATAGAGACTCCAAGACTTGAATTTTCAACCTCAAGATGAGGAGTAAAATCGATACCCTACTAAACCACCCTACTTATCGGTGACCTTGAACCTATTTTGTCTTGTGATAATTACTGAAATTTTTAAGTTTGATTTTTCACGTTGGAACCGGGGCCCGCCCTAGACATAAGGTATTAAGGTGGTTGCTTAGAACCACCAATTTTAAATTGTCCCAAAAATTATCGGAAAATTTAGAAATAGGTATAAAAAATTTAGATTTAATTAAGATAAACTATATTAAAAAAAATTATTTGACTCTAAGTACAATTTTTTGAAAAAAAAAAAATTAAAAGACCATTTATTACTCTGTGTGTCTCTCCCACTCCCTCTCTCTCCATTACTCTCTCTGCCATATTTTCTCTCTATCTATCTATCTCTCTCTCAATTACTCTCTCAATCTATTCCCTATTCTCTCTCTCTCCCCTCCTATTTATAATTTATTTTTTTTCAAATATGTAAAGATTTGATTTAAAATTTTCATCTCTCTCCCTATTTTTTCTCTCCCTCCCTCACTCTCTCTACCCTTATTTTTTCTCACCGTTACCCTTATTTTTAAATATTTATATATTTAAAAAAAATAAATTATCAAATGGGAGAGAGAGAAAAAAAAAATAGGAAAGAGATAGAAAGAGTAATGGAGAGAGAGAGAGTGAAAAAATAATAATTATTTACAATTTAAAGAAGAGTAAGCAAATAAAAAAATTTAAATGTCATTTGAATTTTGTATCTAATCGTAAGATGTTTTATTAAAATTGAAGATGTTTTATTAAAATTGAACTTAATAAAGTAAAATACTTATTCATACATTACCTCTCAAATAAGTTTAAAAAAATGTACCCACACAAAAAAAAACTCAAAATTATAATCTTCAGTATTTTTGGCCCAAATTTTATGACTTTGAGTTTTAAGTAGATCTTGAATTTTTAGGTGCTCGAATCAATTTCTAACTTTGTTAGGTGCAAAGATTCTCTCCATTTAGTTAAGCTCAATCAAGCCCTTATAGTTTTATATTTTATATCATGATTTCTTATATTTTTCCCCGAAAAAAACTGCCTCATGAGCATTTTTGGACCTCTCTCTCTCTCTCTCTCTCTCTCTCTTACAAGTTAAATAAGTAATTTTTTCCTTATTCTTTCTTTTATAATTTCTATCTTAAAGAGCATATAATTTTTAAGTACATATATTTTTGGTCCATTGTATAGTATTATTAATATGTACTAATATTGATGACTTAATTTTATTTTCAACGTTACAAATTTTAAAAAAAGTTATAAAAATTAAAAGTAACATTCCAATTGAAATAGTGAACAACATAAAAAGACTACTTTTTTTTTCTTTTGAATTAATGCATTATAAATTTTTGTTAACCATAGTCGCTTCAACATAAAAGTGTTTTTTAAAATCTAAATTGATAAAATTTTATTTACAATCAACTATATCACAGAAAAAATTGAATGGATTAACTATAATCTAATGAGAAAATTTTATTAATAAAACTAGAATATAAAAACTTGATCAACTTTGTAGTATTTCAAAAAATAAGAAATAAAATATTAAATTATGATTATTAAAAATATTCAATATATTAATATTAATATGACCCAGGGTAACATTTTTGTTTAGGACCCCGTGTACGTTGGGCCACCCCTAGTTGTGACGCAATTGAGATGTGAGAGTCACGAATTCAAGCTACGGAACCAATTTTTCTCCCACACAAGAGTAAGTTTCCACAAGGTCGAAGCACGTAAATAATTTTTTCATAAACGAGAATAAGGCTTCACATTTCTGATCAGACCTCGTAACAAGGAAAACCTAATGCATTAAGTTGCACTTTTTCCAAGATCAATGAGCTTGAAAAATCATCAACAAATCTTCCATCCGGGTAATTAAAAATATAATTGTTTCCTCTTTAGGGTGGAAAATTTGAAGAAAAATCAATGCCCAGTAGATATCATTATACCAAGACATTGCATCTCATTAAGCAAAAAGTATCAAACCATATTGAAGTATTAGTTATTATCTGTGCCTGAAGATACGAAATAATAAAAAATAATAATTAACAAAAAATATATTTGTATTTACACTTAAAATTAAATCTAAAATATAAAGTAGAAATAATTGAATTTAAGCACCGGTTATAATGGGTAATGAACTATGGTAGTGGTGATGGGCAGCAGTGGGTGGTGGTGCAAGACAGTTATGATTGTGGTGGGTAGCAACAACCGTGGTGGTAGTCACAACGACGATGATTGTGGTGAGTTTTGGGTGACAATGGTGGTAGTAGTAGTCATGGGTGAAAGAGGTGGTGGTGGTGGTGAATAAGGGTAATGATGGGCGACAATGATGGTGGTTGACAACGGTGGTGGTGGGGCGACGACAGATGCTTCTAGATGGTAGTGTGATGGGTGGTAAAGAATAATGATGTTGGAGGTGGTGGTAGGTATGGTGGGGGTGGATGATAGTGGGTGGTGGCAGTGGTGGGTAATGACGGGTGGTATGTTGGTGGTGGTAGGCAAGGTGAGGGTGGGTGAAAGTGGCTAACAGCGATGATGGGCAACAATGGATGGTGGGTTATGGTAGTGGATGGTGGTGAGCAACAATGGTGGTGGATTTTGACGGTGGATGGCGATGGTAGTGAGATAATGGTGGTAGTTGTAATAAATATAAGAATGAGATAACGATGGTAGTGGGTGATAATAGTGGATGACGGTGGTAACAATCAGTGATGGGTGACGATGGTGATAGGGGAGGGGGTGGTGGTGGTGGTGGGGCGACGAGGTGTGATGGTGGTGGTTGTGGTGGGGTGGCAGCAATGGTGGTTGCAGCGGCGACGATGGTGATGGTAGTGGTAGTGGTTGTTGTGGCAGAGGTGATGGTGGGGGTGGCGACGATTGTGATGGTGATGGTGGCAGTGGTAGTGATAATAGTGATGGGACAATGGGGGTCGTCGTGGTGGTAGGGTGGTGACAACGATAATGGTGGTGATGGTGCTAGTGGGGCGGTGGGTGGGGTGATAACAGTGATAGTGGCGATGGCAGTGGTTGTGGTTGTTATAGCAGAGATGGTGGTGATGGTAGTTGTAATAGTGGGTCGATCAGGGTAGTGGTGGTGGTGGTGGTGGGAGTAGTTGTGATGATAGTGGAGTGGTAGTAGTGGTGAGGGGTGATGGTAGTAGTAGTAGTAGTGGTAGGGCGGTTTCAAACACTTTTTTTTTAAAATACTTATATGAAATTATAAGTCTTAGAAGTAATTTTACAAAGTCACCTTAAACACATTCTTAGGGGCCTATTTTTCCTATTAAATTTAGAATATTAATATTAGCAGTCGGATTAATTTTAAAATAAAATTTAAAGAAATCTTAACCGCAAAAAATAAAAAATATTTTTTTTTTCAGATTTGAATTATATTATATTTTATTATACAGATTTGGAAGTACATTGTGACATTTACATGCTTATTTTCTATACGGTAAAGTGTTGAACCATAAAAACCTAAGAATAATTTAAGTAGTAATAGAAACGAGCTGTAAATTTAAATGTCTGGAGTTCGAATCTTATCAACCCTTTGAAATTACGCTATGAAAGATTTATCTCTCATGAATACTTAGGACTGACCCAATAGACAAGTCACGGCTCCAAAAAAAATAGGGGCCCCAAATAATAAGTATAATCTTTTACTGTTATTTAAATTAGCCCAAAAATTTTGGTTTAAATGGCTCAATCTAATAAAAATTCTTACGAGGCCTAGACTAAAAAAAAGGCTCAATTCACATATTTCTTACTTTTTCTACCAATTAAAACCCTTGAAAGTTCTAAAAAAGAGGCAAAAATTAATTTTTCACAAAGCCTAAAAATCTACTCTCTCTCTCTCTCCCCTCTCAAGTAAAAAAGTTCATATAGCATAATTATGTATCTCTCTCTTGCAACCTAAATTAAATTAAAAAGATACATATTTGTTTGATTAGTAATTTAATTTTTTAATATTTTTATTGATTGGATTAATTTAATGCAATTATTCTTTTTTATTGTGAAAGTTTGAAATAGTAGATGATTTGGGAGGCGAACAAATCGTCAATTCAAAACTTATACAATTTTTATTTATCATGTGATATTGTGTTTAATTATTATTGACTTTTATAAGATATTAGATTATTCTCTTAGTATAATTATTTGTTATTTTAAACTATATTTTATTCATAAGAATTTTTAGTTTGAAATATGTCAAGTTTTTTCAAAATTAAAACTCATAAAATTTAACTTACAATCAACTATAACACAAAAAAGATTGAGTGGATTAATCATATTATTCATTGAAAAAATATAGTAGCAAAACTCAAATATAAAATTTTGATTACTAATTTTGCAACACAAAAAGTGAAAAAAATAAATTTTAAATAAAATTTTAATCATACAATATATTTGTTTTTTTGATAAATTTTTATAGATTCTCATTTAACATTTTCGCTTAGGACCCCAGTTTTCATTGGGTCAGCCCTGAATACCCTAATTCTAACATAAATGATCTATTTTTAACCAAATGAGGGAGATGATTAATTGATATGCATGTTAATTGACCCAAATACCTTTGACTATTGAACCAAAAAAAGAAGTGTTGAACCAAAAGACAAGTGGGTTTCCGGTGGTTAACTCACCCGAGTCACCAGATGAGTTCGTTCAAATTCAAATAAGGGGTCGTATTCCCCTTCCCCTGGCGCGCCCAACGCGTGCACAAACGCACACAGAGATACACAGACAAAACCCCACCCCAATTTTGTCAATAGTCAGAAAAAATGTTACCCAAATAACAAATAGGCCAAGCACCAAAAGCCCACCTAAACTCCCCATATTTCACAAAAGTTAGTTAAAGTAGTTGAGCCTCAAAACCACTTCTACCTGTTCTTTCCTCTGCTTCTCATCACTTCCAATTCTCCCTCTATAAATTCCCCTCAACCTTCTAATTCTCTTATCCAATCACCTTCCCATTTCTCTTCAACACCTAAAATTCGTTCCCTTCTCTAATACATACACCCAATAAAACAGTAACCGAAAAAAGGCTATTCATGGAGTCCCTTTCGCGCTTAATTTCTGTGCTTTCTATTGCTCTGATCGCTCTGTATGTGCCAGTTTATGGCCAGACATGCACCCCTTCAATGCTTAGTACCTTCACCCCTTGCATGAATTTCATTACTAATAGCAGCACCAATGGAACTTCACCAAGTTCTAACTGCTGCAATTCACTCAGGTCACTCGCAAGCAATGGGACAGAGTGTCTGTGCCTTATAGTCACCGGCAATGTCCCCTTCCAGTTACCCATTAACCAAACTCTAGCCATCTCTCTCCCGCGTGCTTGTAACATGTCCGGTGTGCCTCTCCAATGCAAAGGTGAATCAAAAACTAAGTGCTAATAAACTACAGTACCAATATGTTATTATGCATAATTTTTTTTTATTTTTGTCCCTTTTCTGAGCGTTCAATCGGGTTGTTTGAGTTACTAATTTGATTTTCTTTCTCTCCATTGCAGCCTCTGGTGCCCCTCTTCCAGCTCCAGGTAGCATAACAACTCAAATTCTCTCTATTCTATGATTCTTAATGCAACCATGCATTCAATACAGAATAAGGTCTATGGTAATTAGATATATTTTTGGCTGACAGGTCCAGCAGCGTTTGGACCATCTCTCTCTCCTAAAGCTTCTCCTTCCAATAGTCCTGAAGGTATTAAGCTCTTCTCATTAAGCACTTGTCAACTCACACAACTCTCCTATCTCAAGGCCAAATAGTAATTTGATGCTGCAAAAAACCTGAAAGTGTTAAATTCTAATTATCTGCTATTAATTGGCAGCTTCAACTGTGCCTGAAGCAGTGTCGCCGGCACCAGTTGCTGATACAACTCCAGCTCTGGCACCACCATCTCAAACAACCACAAATTCCGGGATCCGGCCGATTGTGAACCCATCTTCTGCCAACCCTTCTCACAGTCTTTCACCAGCATTTCTGGTTGCTGTGTTTGTAGCTATTGCTTTGAAGTACTACTAATAAGTTGCTATCTCCTTTCATTGAAGTGTATTTGATCATTGTATTTGAGAATTATTCTTTTGGGGGTGTAGATGTATTGTTTGAGCCTGTTCTTAGAATTGAATCCTATTGCTAGGTTATTTTTGAAATAAAGTGACATTTTAATTATTTAAAGCAATTCTCAAATCAAGTGAAGTAATTTCTCATTGATGACAAGTGCTAAATCAAGAGGGCTGGAGATTAGAAATATTATTTTTATTTTTTGGTTAAAAACAAAATATAATTAGGAATATTCTGTCAATTTGGAAGAAACGCATAGCAGATTCAATTTGGCCCAGATATACAACGGAAATATTTGTATATTTTACATTTTAGGCAATAAAGTGCAGTAAACTATCTTTACCCTTTTAAAATCATGATTCAAAATATCAACCGATACCAATACGAGTCAGCCGATGATAATATTACACAATACGTATAAACCTCGATTCTCGCACATCTCAACCAATTTATTCTAATTGTATCCAAGTCAATACCGAACTATCGAGTTGTCGTCAGTGAATCGGTCCCACAACACCGCAATATGACCTGAATCTCTTGTCAAATTCAACATTTTTTTAGGTTGTATCGCCTGATACCACGACGCAACCCCACGATTGATATATCTTAGAACTCTCTGAGTTGATGGCGGATAACATGACCTTGAACCATATTTAAAATAACATTTGGTGTATGCATGCAACATATTTTCAATCACCCATCACAAGCAAAATTTTACCAAGACAAACAAAAGATAATTCATACACAACTTTTGATCAATCAAATTTCAAGGATTCGGAACAAAATACATTAGTCTTTTCGACGTATAGATTCCTGGAGATTTACAAAAGATACGTATAAAGAGTAAGCCTCCAAAGACACAAAGAACTTCCCTATCCGAGATCCCAAGTCTTTATTGGGATCTCCTCTGTTTTTCAGCACTTCCAACCATCGGACCACTCAGCTTCGTCCATAACAGGTTCTGGGATTTCCTCTGCGTCATAGGGCTTCGAATCATGTGAGCATTCAGCCTCACCTGTAACAGGTTTTGGGATCTCTTCTGTCTCAAAGGACTTCCAACCATGCGACCACTCAGCTTCATTCGTAACAGGCTTTGGAATTTCCAACTCTTGGGCACATTCTATATATTCAGAGGGCTGAAGTTTCTCGTCTCCTTCATTGTCCTCATTACCCACTTGTGTTGATTCTTCGTCTAGATATTCCGGCCTCTCAGGAAGAAAGCAACCCTGGTAGGAGCCATTATCGGAACAATGCCATAAAAGCTTATTCCAGTATGGATCCTGTGGTATTGTGAACCGCAAACCATATTGGTCATTTAATCAAGAAACAGCCTTCACGAGATTGAGTCTGATAATTTAGTTGATTTTAAATCTACATAAATGCTTATGACAAAATTAACCAAACATTTACTTTCAGCATAGTTCATATTTCTCTGAGTTGCATGTGTTCTGGGAAGTGACTAAACTGATTTCAATGAAAGGATCCCAAAGATAAGAAATAAATTGGATATTGGAGGTTAGCAACAACCTAATGGGTTAAAAATAAACTATAAAGCATATTACTCTGTGATTTGTATCAGGTTTGTCTATTGCACACACCGGTAACAAAGATTCAGAATTACCTTGCAAATGATATGTGGATTCCCAATAACAATCAGCAAAGATTTGGCTCGAGTAATGGCAACATTAAACCTTCTGGGATTGCTTAAGAATCCCAAATAATAGGTTTTGTCAAACTCATTGTGTTTTACAGTCGAACGGACAGTCGACACGATAATAATTTGCCTCTCTTGTCCTTGAAATTGTTCAACACTGCCAACCTTGATATCAGAACAACCAAAACTTTCAAGTGCTTTCTTTATTTTGAGCACTTGCTGGCGATAAGGTGTTATCACCCCAATCTCTTCGTCGTCCAGCCCCATGTTCTGTGTCAAATTCCGGATGATCTCAACAACCTTGCTCGCCTCAATCCGATTGAACCATGATGGATTACCACCCTCCCTCTCATCAAAACCTTGGACACCAAAAAAAAACACAGGGAATTGCTTGTTTGGTAGGATTTCCACCCAAGTTATGGATGACCATGTGTCATCATCTTTGCAAGAAATCAACTCCCCTCTATAAAACAACTGTGAAGGTAGGTACAAAATTGCTGGGTGGCACCGGTAATTTCTAACCAATTTCGTGACATAATTTTCATTCTTAACACCATAAAACTTGCATTCAAACAGCCTCTCCAAGTATGACTTTCCTAAACCATAAATTTCAGCATCTCTTGAGAAAATTACAGGACCCAGTTGCATTGGATCTCCAGCAAGAATAACAACTGTATCCCCTCGGCAAAGGTTGGATAGAGGAACCATCACCTCAGGCTCTGAAGCCTGGCCAGCCTCATCCAAGAAAATATGAGAGAAGTGACCTCGCTTGATGCCTTCGGCGTAAAGAAGAGAGGCACTTGTATATGTTGATATGATGATTTTAAAGCGCATGAGATCCCTAAGTGGAGGACACTTGAAGATAAACTCTTCAGCAAAGCAATAGCTGATATGATCAGGCTTAACATCCTCAAAAGAACGTGTGAGTGCATTGAGCCTGAAGATTTCCCTGTGTTGAACTCTAACTGCCTTTGTCATAAGGAGTTTCTCAAGTATATGGTCTGCTGCATTATTTGAAGGTGCACAAACAAGAATTCGGGCATTCTTTCGCATTGTATACAGTTGGAGTATTGCTTCTACTATAGTCATAGTTTTACCTGTACCTGGAGGTCCATGGACTACATAAGGTGGTCCTCCATTGCAGCCAAGGATCATCCCAATTGCACTTATTTGCTCCTCATTAAGCATGCAAGATATGGGCACCAGTGGAATGGGCTGTATAAATCTCTTTCTAGATGGAAAGAGAAAGTCTCTTTCTAAATATTTTGTAGCTTCAATAGCTTGATATAACCTTCTCATGTTCAATCGATTGAATGTAAACCATACATTGTACAGGTTACTCACCTTATGGCACACATGAAATTCTTTGTCAAACTTCAAATACACTTCTTCAGCCTCAACACGATGAATGTAACCCTGCACATGAACCCATTCAAAAAAAAGCTAATCATCTGCAAAAAAGGCTAACTTTAAATTCTTCACTAAAACGTGTCAAGAATACTTGGTAATGTAGGCTTGATGCCGAGAAAATCAATTCTGGTCCGGCACAACAGTAAGGTTGCTGGGAAAATCAAGTCAAACAGCAGGATTAGGTCTTAGACACGCTTGTGTGTGTGTGTGAGTGAGAGAGAGTATTGCTGAATAGTAAATGCCGACTTAGCCAGAAAAGACAGAGTATGGGAAGCTGGAATGAGTTGCACCTGCGTATGATAAACTCAAGCAAGCCCAGGTCGCCGCAAGTATCCAACTCAAGGCGAGCTTTCTGAAGCAAGCTTAAACAACAAAGGTGAAAGCTTCACACTTAATTGAAAAGCAACGAGGCAAACGCCTTTGCTATTTTTGCATTTTACTTGGTGATGATGATGGTTTTTAAGTCCTCAAGATTTGTGTAAGCATTGACAAAATGTTTAGTTGATTGAATTATATGTTTTTTGTTTTCAAATGCTAGGATTTGGGATATTATTGGTATATTCTAGAATTTAAATGTTTATTCTTTTGGTTGCCATTAGAATTTGTGATATTATTAGTGTTTGTTTGAATTTAAATGTTCATACATTTGAACATTTAGCATTTGAGAAATTGGAGCTTGAATGTTTAATCGTAACTAAACTAAAAATTTTGCTTGGTTTTTATATTGTTCGCCTTGCTTCGCCTATCGCCTCTCATCTAGGGCTGAGGAGACCTAAACGCTTTAGTTCGCTTTACGCCTTAAATATCACAGAGCTGACTTATATCACAAAAGAATCTGTTCTGGACAAATGTGCTTCTTCAGCCTCAACAGGGCAGATGTAACCGATGTGCAAGAACATACTAAAAAAGCTTAATAGTCTGAGAAGCGGTTGTAGAATTCTCTCTCTATAGCGTATATCAAGTAATAAGGACGAATATGTAACATAAATGCATCAAGGTTGAAAGCATCATAATTTAAGAGTTTCACAAGTCCATTATTGGTCTGCCTACAAGTGATAAATCTGCCAACGCAAGAAAAACTTTCGTCCATATGGATATCTCTTTGGACAACAATTTTTGCTAGAAAATATATTTTTTCAGGAAATCACGAGATGTGTACAATAACAGTAAAAAATCTCAAAACACAAAGTGCAAGGCTTACTCAGCTGGACCAACTTGCATTTTATGTCCACTTAATGGCACAACATTTGTCTTGAGCAGTAGCCAACCCCAAATAGTTGGGATAAAGGCTTTGACGAGTTGAGCTTTTGTTTATATCATATGTTGCATAGTTTCTTTGATTTTTTGTGTAAAACGTGAGTTGAAACAAACCTGATATACACGAGTGGAATCATCTACACCTTTTGAAGCAAGTGTAGCACAAATGAAATCACCACAAACAAGTGAAGGTCTTTTCTCAGCCAGTCCTGGGACCTCAAGCAATAAGAATTGTGATCCCTTACTACTCATAGAGACACGCTCCATGTCATAATCCTTCATGTCTTCCTGAAACAACAACTCAACATATCTTTTATTAACCAAACAATACTATTGCCATCATTGGTATCATTTATTGCTTGAAATTTCGAAATTACCTCCATTTTTATCTCTTCCATGATCACTAAAGTTGTGAAGTAATGAGCATAATTCGCTTTTGTTAAACCTTCTGTGATAACATCAGGGATCTGCTTACTTTCTACCAAGTCTCTTACATTCTTTGGGATTGGAAATTGAGCAATAATTTTTTTGAATCCTCGGGTTGCAGGCTTGGCAGGACGTTCTCCCACGACAAATGCATCTCCTGCAGAGACATCCAAAACCATCTGCTTCTTCTTCTTCTTGCCTCTGTGGTATGGTTTGTCAGACGCCAAAGACTGAGAGATCTTATCCTCGGCCAAGAGAAAAACCAGTCGTTCTATTGTCTCATCCCCCACGGTAAAATGCACAGCCGATGTGTGCAAACCAATTTCCTTAGGTTTGCAAGACAACCAAATAGTTAAAGTCTGACCTGACCGTAGCACTCTGTCCTCCAAGGAAGATGACTCTAGGAATGCTTGGATATATTGCACGCCTGAATTTGCAGTTGGAGGTTCCATCACAGAAAGAGTAAATGAGTCCTCGGGTTTTGAGTCATAAATTTTAACTGACCACAATTCCACTGGTTCACTGGTGGTGTTCTTGATAGTGATTGAATCAACAACAGTATCTCCAACAAATCCCGATTGTGGCTTTCCTTTTACTAAAGGAAATGGAACCGATATAACAATCTCGCTCTCTTCAGTCGGGTTGTAGCTACAAACAGATTTACAATCCTCAAAGTCGATGAACCCAATGTCTCCTTTGTCTCCAATGACAGACCATTCTTCATCCCACTTATCACCATGCGTACCCATCAATAGATTGACAACAGTTTGAAAAAAATCTGTCAGTTTCAACAAAAGTCATGAGTAAGTGCCGCGCAATGATTTTCAAAGATAGTGATAAATGTTGTTGCAATGTTGCTCGAAGAAATCTAAGTTAAAGATGAACCTGCAACCAAGACCCACAAACCTGAATTGCTACACACTGGATCTAAAGCATTAATGTAGCCAGTATGTGTACAATCAAAACAACAATACTGAGTAAGAGGAGATTACTCAATAGCATAACCATGTTAGAAACACTTGAAATAATTAGAAGAGAGAAAAAGGGATACAAACTAAGTGTAGAGCCCCGTATATTTAGCCAATGAAAATTACAATAAAGATAAATAAGGATAAAAAAAGGAAAACTTAATAAACCCTAATAAACTAAGCTGTTATATCTCCAATAGAAACGTCACCTAACAGAGAAAGCCACAATATAAATGGAAAAATTATTCCCTGAGGTTGGGTATCCAGCATACAATGATTTTGAGAAGAATAATACCAGTCTAATTAATATACTTATAGTTCTAAAAATTGTTGTTTACTATTACACAATACCATCCCTTAAAAGTACTTTCTAGGCTATGTTCTCCTTATAGACAATTGATCAGCCGGAATAAAATTCAATAGCTAAATCAGCCATTACATTCTGTGATTTCCCATATCAACACTACATGAATTTGGCAGTCACCTTAAATTTACTCTAAACCTTAGTTTTCCCTTTTTTTTTTTTTTTTTGGTAATATCCCCAATTCAAAAAATTGAATAAAGTAGACTCATAAATTAGCTTTACACTTTTAAGTATCGAATGGATATTATACAAGATTTTTAACATGTTTCAAGATTGTTTTAAATAGTATAGCATAAATATTACTTAAGAAACTGGAATATCTTTTCCAAAAATTATTAACAAAATTGTGAAGCAAACTCGGGTACAATTCTGCACTTAACATTTACCTTTTCTTAGCAAAAGGATAAAAAAAATCAGATTCCTGGAACCTGGATTCTGTTAATTGGGTGGTGGATGTATTCCAATACGGTCGCATCCCGACTATGACTTGAAACCAAGATACGTGTGATGTGTGACTAAGTATAACTGGTCACACAGATGAAAGAAAGAAAGAAAACCAGATATTAAATAAGGACAAGAATTAAAAATAAAATAAACTCAATTAACAAGCAAAGCCACAGAAGTTTCAATGGCTAATCCACACTCCAAAATATAAAGACACAAAATGGGAAGCCACACCAACAAATGATATAAGGGTACCAAGTCAACCTACCATACCAAAAAAATGGAACAACCCACATCAAAAAATAAGAAAAAGCTGCAAAAAATCACTACATTGGAGTAAAACAAAGTAAAATTAAAAGCAGCCACTCATCAATAAACACAAAAGCTCTCATATACCACAATGTCATTCTTCTGCTCATAGACCCGTAGTCAAGATCAATCAAACTAACCTACGAAATCCATATAGAAGGCAAAACCACCATTATACATACCCATATGTCTATTTATCCATATACCCTCAAAACCTAAATACAAAATTGAAAAGATCTTTATGCACTCGCACACACAATAACATAAAGAGGTTAATGCAGAACCAAATGTTTCATATAATCATGCAAACATGGTGATACAAACTTCTGATGAATCATCCGACCAAAAAACAAAAAAAAAAAAAACTTCTGATGAATCAAAAAAACAGAAACCCACCTTTGATTTGAGCTCCAGAAGATGGGATCAAAAGGGTTCGATGCGGATTGTTAGCCTCAACAAAGAGATACCCTTTAACCCTTTGTCCTTCAACAAATCAAAAACTAAATACTAAGATTTTTGCAGAAACTGATCACCATAGTACTGAAACATTTAAAAGTAAATAAATTCATACACAAATTCATACATAATTTAATTTATTTGGTTAATGCCATCACCAAAAGCGTCTGAATCTCATACCCGCTTTGAAAGCTATATACAGAACTCTCTGCAAGAGAGAGAAAGTGTTTCTTAGCAGAGAAGAGATAGTGAAGTAGTGAGGAACATGTAAAGCGCCAGTGATTTGTTACAAGTATAGTCAGAATATTCGGTGGCCACGATTTGCAATTTGTGCATTATAAGAAAATTATATTTTGACCCCCTTAATTATACTCTAATCTCAAAGTTCCCTTTCAATTGTTATCTTTTTGTATTTTTAATAATGGTGATTAGTTGGGCTCTGGCCAATAGAAAATGCCCGCTAGAAATTGGATAAAAAATTATGTCACTTTACACCCCATATGTGATTTTATTTTACTTTGTTCCAAAATTTATTACAGTGAATGAAATGTTGTACCTAAAAGACCTTTAAATATTTAATTTATGCCCCAAAAGATTAATATTCTTTCATTACACCCTCAATCATATAAAAGAGAGAATAATATGGTCCAATATCAAATATAAAGTCAATTTATTTGACAAAGTTTTTTTTTTTTTCTATACACTATTCTTTGTATTACTTAATTTTAAGTTTACATGAGAATTTTGTAGGCAATTTTATCAAAAACAGAACACATTGTTATATTTTTATGTGATTAAATTGACAAGGGAAAGTTTAAATCATTTAAATTGTAAATTGAGGATTTAGAGATTTTTGTCATTCACTCCAATTTAATAACATAAGTATTTTGTATCAGAAATGATGACATCTGTGTGAGTTTTGTTATAATGTTAAATCAAATCAAGTAGTTAATAACGACAATGCGAGACACTCAAAAGGAGAAAGGGTGAACTGTGTTTGGATCTCTTAAAACATTTAATTAATCTTATAATTACCCAACCCACTTCATAAAAATAATATATCGGTTAAATTAATGTCAAAATCCACGTAAATACACTCAAACCCACCTTCTTTTCGAAATGTACTCATGGCTCATCCTATCAATCCTTCAATTACCATGACTCTTTCTTTTGGTTAGAAAGGGGTAGAGGTTAGATTTTCAAGTTTCTGCCTTCTTGGCCCTCATGAGGGCCCCATTAAGCTTCACGTTCATGCCAACTTTGGTTGTTTTTGAGCTTTCAGTTGTCATTTGTCACTTGTCACTTGTCACTTGTCACACTTTGAGGTTAGCCACTTAGCCAACAATAAGTCCTGTGGAAGAGAACTTTTAAGGATACCAACAAAAAGTAGAAGCCAACGAGGTAAAATCATTTTGTTTACTCAATGTCTTTATCTGAGCTAGTTGGTACATAAGATGAGAACCTTGCACGCTTTATTTTTTATATTACTTAACTCCGAAGGATAGTTCAAGCAATAATAAAGACAAATTATAAATTTAAACATCTTGAATTCGAATTTTAATAATCCCTTAAGATCATACCATAAGAAATTTATCTTAATCCTGATATAGATGATATATCTTTGATGGAACTAGATAAAAAATTAAATCCCTTATGAATATTCTAATCCCAATATAGATAGTCTGTCTTTGACTAAATTGAGAAAAAAATTAATCAAAGTACGTATAAAATAACACAAACACCACTGAAACAAACAAACAAAAAAAAAAGTCGTTACATTAACCGACCCATTCGCTCCAGCCCAAAACTTCAAGGTTCGGGCAAATTCTTTTGGCTCATGGTTAAGCCCAGTTAAAAAAATTAGTTTTATTAAATTTTAGGTTTAGGTTACAATATTAGGTCCATTAATTGGCCCTTTGAAATGGAGATTATGTTACATAATTTCCTTTAGAAAAGTGAAATATTTGTGCATTTTAACATGCTGACACCTCTAGCTCTGGGCCACGAAATTGGCTCAGGGGCTCATGGCTCGAAACAAGGCCGGGCCTGGGTTAGGCACATCTGGCTCAAGACCGAGCCATGCCTGGGCAGATATAGTGGGCTACCCTGTCAGACCATGGCCAACCCCAAGTCCTATACACAAGTACTAGATTAAATTTTCTTGCACATCAACACCCACAAAAATAAGAGAAATAAGAAGCTCACGAACTGAAGATCCAAGAAAAAGAGGCATGAAGGGTCATCCTCTTAAGTGATGGATCCACATAGTCACCGGTAGAACGTTCTCCAAAGCATAGTTGTCGAACGAGCCGGGCCAAGACGGTTGACCTAGTAGACCATTGCCTTTCCAGGATTTGATAAATCCTAGAGGAAAAGATTATAGCATCAAGTTACAAAGTTACATGCTGGCGGGAGCACCAAATCAAACGAGCACTTCTAGTATTTGATAATTTCAAGAGTCATGTAAGATGGTGAAGATAGTAAGAGTTCGGAGGGAGCAACAAGTCTAGTAGCACCAAAAGAAAACCTCAGGCTGCAGGTATAGAAACATCCTTAATAGATTCACGCCATGCATACTCCCTCGCTCCATCCTTGTCAACGATTTTGATAACGAAATTTGGAGGGGCCACAACCAGCCTGGATCGGATCTCTATTATGCACTTGTCAACCAAATCAATGGCTTCTTCCAACGACATGTCACTGCGGTAGTGTCTATCCATCATGGAAAGTGAGAAATAGGAGCCATAACCAAAGGCTGCTTTGTCAACCTTGTGAAGGGTAGCAATATAGTCCAGAAAGTATAGAGAAGGACCTATCTCCTTGTCATAGCCAGCCAGAATGATATTCACCATGTAAGGGTTCTGAACATCAAGGACAAAAGTTCAGCCAAAGCCATACACGAAAAACCAAGTGAATAGCAATGTCACCTCCCACCTTTTCATTATCTTCAGTTCATTCTTCTTCCTTTTTCCATTAAAATATAACTTCTTATGAAAGAAAATTGAGGTTAGGAGTTCATCACATGTTTCCGTACGGTTCAGATTTAAGATATTTTAACATGAAGAAAGAGGGACACAAACGTTGGCCACATCTGTATGCAAAACTACGTGCGACTCCAACAAAGAGAGAGCACTGGTGATGCAATTAAACATTAAAGAAGTAAATATATGGTTGCCAAACAGAACAAGCAGATGGGTAAAACATGAAAACTAACACCGGAGTCCCATTGACATATAGCAATAATTCATGAGCAACAAACGAAATTATGTAATTCATAGCTTGACACAGATCAAGGAAATAGATCAAAATTCGAAGGGCTCATTTTCCACCACAAGAGTTACAGCAGATGTTGCAACAACTTTTTAACATTCTTTGATAGATACAGCAGATGCTGAAACATCCACCCCAATGGAGACCACGAAACAATACTTCATATCTACTCCAGAGAAATGAAAAGAAATCCAGAGTAAGACCCAGGGGACTTCGGAAAAATCACATAACCAAATCACTAGTCAGGTATGGTCCAAGCCGTAAGCTTGCTTTTGATCCCCCATAGGATTGTCCAATGTCACTACCATGGTAATGGTCATGATGCCAGCTGGGATCTCTAGATCTAATGTGAGGGTCCCCCAAACATTTTAGGAGCCTGATAATTGTATTTACATCCTAGACACAAGGAGAGAAAATCCAAGTACGGCGGTCTCCTTCCATAAAAGTGTCCTCGTGTTAATGGAGATGATAATACAAGTTGCTTGAAAGACTTTCCTTTTGTCACACTCAAAAAGGCAAGCACAACATAGGATTTACACGACACAGCACTCAATCTAACTAAGCATATTAAAGAGAGAGAAAATACCATAATTTTGATAACTAAGACCTTTTTTCTTTATTTGCAAAAGACATAAATATAACCACCTTTAGTACTAACTCACTAAGGCCTCCATCCGTCCACCAATGTTGACAATCTGTCAAGAACACAACCTGGTCAGCAAAATATGACAACTAATAACACCTAACACCAGCAAACCATTTCCACCTCTTACACTGAAAACATCGTCACAGACGCATCAAATTCTCACTGCAAAGGATGCTGTAACTCAGAATCCTGCAATTTCGATTACTAAAAACAACTTTGAGAATCCACCTTCACCACCAGCAGCAACCCATTGTTCCCTTGCCACCATTTCCACCTTCAAGAACTGCAAAACTATTATTGTTATCACCCCCATCACGAAATCAGCATACCATCATAATCACTACCTCAGCAACTGCTATCCAAGAACCTATTTCGACACCATATAAGAACACAAACCTGAAAATTAAATCCAATCCCTATCATGATAAACACTAGACATCCCACTCTGACAAATAAAATTCAATAACTGATGGACCCTTATTGATGTTCGATAAGCCAAGGGAAGGGATCAATTACAGATGAAACCCTTCAAGCAGTGCCAAAATGCCTCTTAAAAGCTCTGAAGGCCTCCATAGATACCCAAGTAAACATCATTAAGACTTCACAGGCCTGGTGAAAAACCTTCAAGTCTCTGACTGAGGCCTCAAGAGCCTAGTTGTGACCTTGTTAGCCTAGTCAAAGAGGATAGAAGATGGTCACGCATTCTACAAATCGTAGAATTTTGAAAGAAATCCCATCAAAGAAGTGGACATTACTGGCATCCTGACACTCTTCCTTTTAGTTGGGGGGTTTACCTACTGGGCAAGCATTTAGCTGTTGAAATGTCATCTGCACCCACGTGAATGAGCTTGTTCAACAGTGTGTGTTCCCTCTACTAAAGCAAGGGCTGGCGAGTAGCTCTTCAAAGAACTTTTAAGCCTAGCCTAGGCTTCGGAGGTCTTCATAGAGGTAAAACAAACTCTTGTGGACCGAAACAACTCAAGCCAAGCCTAGTCATGCTCACTAACTAGATGACCCAACAGCAAGGAACATGTTTTTCTTCTTAGGGAAATGGGACTGAATATCAAAGCTAGCTTCCACCCATTAAAAAAAAAAAAAAAAAGCTTCCACCCATTAATATGGGGACCCATAAAAAAACAAGAGAAAAACAAGAAGAAAAAAGATAACAATAAAGAATGAACAGGATAAAAAAAAATAATAAAAAATAAAACATTAGAACATTTTCCATAACCAATAAATGCACACCCATGCCCTAGCTAGGATGTGAATCATGCACCTTCCCTTGTGGAGGTGATGGGAGATATCTCATACAAGTGAAAACTTCCTCCAAAAATAGGGCGAGAGATCTCCATTATGCATGAATAAGAAAAACACTCTAAATCATGATGAGGAAGATAGTCACCCAACAAAAAAGTATGATCGACATACAAATCTAAAGAAAAGATGGGTTTTCTCCTCAAATAAGAGAGGGTTTGCTGCTGCTTAATTCAAGTAGTCTCCTATTCAAGAATCAAGAAATTTAATTTAGGAGCAATGTCGATCCCCCAAGTCAATCAATTAATTCATGAGATTGATCTACCCCATCCCAAACTTTACTGCCAGTAACACTCTTCCATAACCGCAACTCTACTTTAAAAGTTACAATCAGTTCCTATGAATTCAGGCATTCACCTTTCTTATCTTTCTATCATTTTAAACAATTCCACCTCCATTGTGATTAAAATGCAAGTAACATGCTAGCACTTCGGATTTGGAGTTTTTCAATCATTTAGTTACAACACAACAGCCATTAATGATTCCTTATACAACATGCACCCTTAACAGAAGAGGAGAACCTCCTTATACAACTTTACAAAGCATGAAGAGAAGCACACACAAGTTGTAGAGCCTTTTTTACATGCATAAAAACTTTTTACATATAACAGACATCAGGATTTTGGTTTACACAACAATAACAGGGTCAATGATGATGGTAGAATTTTTACATTCTTCTCTCAAGGTAAGCACTTCCAGAGACATTTCTTACATGCACCTATGCAGATGTTAATACCTGTCATACTAGCTTTCAGACGTTATTTACAGTACGATGAGGTACTTAGTGCATAAATGTGAAAAACCAAATGTTCTACATTAGTACAATTAAAAACTTTGGAAAACAAAAAAAAGGGACTGTCAACTAAGGCAAATTTTCTTTTGTGGATAAACCAAATATTAAATAACAGGATGGTGTTTTCACTTTCAAAGACGGCATATACACTACTTTCACGAGTAGGACTTGAACTATATTTACGACAGCATGGTTCATCCCACATTAATTCTAACAGAGTCATTGCCAAAATAAAATTTGTGGGAGAATGATTGGAGAACACTAGATCCTATGTTATCCATACTTCCTGAAATCCAATTACATGGCTACACTTCATCTGTGATAGCCCGACTTATGTGACAGCATTCATACTAATCGAAAACAAGAAAATATTTTTAAATAACTACTAAATGTTTGCTATAAAGAAGTGGAAAGAAAATTTTGAAACAAAAATAAGGCTTCAAATTAGTTTCCGACATACAATCCAAGCTGACCACCTCTCTACTATGATTACTAGTAATGCCTCTTGGCAGCTGGAATAAACATATTAGGATTAGAACTGCACAGAAGTATGCCAAAATTTGAACTAATTTTCCCCAGCTCTATTTCCAACTCTATGCTCCCAAATGCAGCACAACTTATCCTAACAAATCTGTTATACCGATTATGGCTACAATTTCCTCTCACCCTCCCCCTATTTTGTTCATACCTGGTGCCCACACTACCTTTCTTAGAAGCAGAGTGATATTGTTCTCCTAATAGTATGTCTAATACAAGGATATTCTACTCTCTAGTGTCTTAAGTATTCACTCAAAGCACATACTGGTATGTGATTTTCACATGGACCAATCATTAAACAGTAGACACGGTTCTCTAAGCATTTCCACAAGTTTAACTTCCAACTTCCTATAAACTTTAATCTCTAGGGTTTCCAACAACAACAGAATCCCCAAAAATAAAACCCTGTACTTATTAAACCACAAACTTATCAATAAAAAATGTAAACCCTAGAACCAGAAATCCTCGGAAAAAAATTAGATACCTTGCGCAAGGCGGAGGCGAGCTCGCCTCTGGTGAAATTTGCAGCAGCTGCAGTGGTCAACGGAATTCCATTACGGAACTGATACAACGCCACGTTCTTCTGTATATACTCCGTAAATTGAGCTCTAAGAACACCAAAAAATAAAAAACACAAACAACCCTAAATCAGGAATTAGCATAGATACATTTAGACAATATTTTCGAATTATATACAGATCACGACTTATTTCACTGCAGTGATAGAATACTTATATCTTATAGAAAGAGAACCTGTCACCGGCTTCGCCGCTAGCTCCCATGAGCTTGTGAGAGTCAAGAATCATGATCTTGTCTTCATTGGATTTGTGGACAAGTATGCTATGAACTGCAGATGAATCGGCGACCACCAGAGCGAAACCCTTGCCCACCAGTCCGAAAACGCACTCCATTTTTTGTGTGGCTTAATCAGATCTCTATCTCCTTTTATTCGTTTCCTTCTTCGTGATGAGAGAGCTAGTGCGTCTTGGAGAACAAGAATCCTCGATGAACAAGTTTGATAAACTACACTTAAACCCCCACTAAGTTTAGTAAATATAATAGCTACCTCTTACTATTTTAAAAAGGACTTCAAAACCCAATTGGATATTTTGGTTAAAAATGACTTGTTTATTATACTTTCAAATCTTGCTCATCTTTTTTAATCAAAATTGACCATTTTTTTTTGCAAGCAATACTACATAAATTTAAAAAATAGACTTAATAATTATAATTATTAATTTCACTATAGATCTCAGTATTTATAAGGACTCGTTACCTATACAAGTATTAATTTCACTATGAGTCAACATTTATAGAGATTCATTACCTATTCAATGGTTGTAATGATTATCAAACTTATTTTTTAAGTCTAGTTTAGCATTACTTTTTTTTTGCTAATCTTATAGTGACCTAATTTGAAGGACCTAATCAAATGTTTAATTCAGTGGAGTCATTGTTTTCGATGTTAAATAAAACTCATAATCAATCTAATTATTATATTGAATTACGTTTCCAAATTAAATCAAACACCCCACCTTTACCAGGGACCAACCTTGACCAAATCTCCATCTCACCGAACGTCTTGTTACCTTCGTCTTAGTAGTCCAATAAATATTAATCAATATAACGATTATAATACGAGTCATCAACTAGTAATAAACAAACAAGCAAGATAATTGAACTCCATTAGATTCCACATGATAGTTATTAATTGTGCAAGGTTATTGGTGGATAGAGAACTTGGAGGGATTTATAACATTATGTATTAATAATTTTACATGTTGTGGTTTATTTACTAATTTTACATGGTTATTAATAATTGATTAATAACATTATGTAATGGTGATGACTATGTAACTGTTAAATCGAGTATTTTCTCCTCATAAACCCCCCCCCTCAAATTTCGACATGAATAACACGATTAATGAATACTGTAGATAAAAAATAATTATTTAACGAGTATTGTAGATAGAAAATAAATTTTTTTTAATTTTTTAAATAGTATTATATTAGTTGTTGTCAAATTAAATAATTTTTTATTAACACGAATATTGACACAAACCCGACACGTACCAAAAGTGATACGATACGAAAATAACATGTACCGAAGGTAACACGATACGAAAATGATACGACACGACACGATTGACACTCCTATTTGCAATACTGAGTGTAACCATTACACCACATCAACAATGGTACGTGGTGTAACCATCTATTAATAGATGAGTAATACTACACTAACTAAATTTTGGGATTAAATTTGGAGTTCAAATGATATGACAACTGACTTGGACTCTTTTATTTGGCGTCAAGTCATTGGGGTCCTAATAAAAAACTCCAAATAATACGCTATCATGTCATTTGGGCTTTAAATTTAGTCAAAAAAATTGGTCATTGTTGCATTATTCTAAATTTGGTCCCAAAAATTGATAGATCAATAATATTACATTGACTAAATTTTGAGCAATGCTACATGGACTTAAAAAGTAGACTTAAAAACTAGACTTAATAATCTCAACTATTGTTTTCATTGTGGGTTCCAGCATTTATTGAGGCTCACTACCTCTTCAATAGTTGAAATTATCAAGTCTAATTTTTAAGTCCATATAACATTACTCCTAAATTTTAGGACTAAATTAAAAACTCAAAAGACATGACACTAAATAAAGAAGTTCAACTCAGATGTCATATTATTTAAACTCTTAATTTGATCTCAAAATTTGATCATTGATAAATAGGTCAACAAATGAATCTTACTAAAACTCATAATCACTCAATCATGTCATAGATAATCACTTCCATTGTGAGAAGTTGACTCTATTTTATCTCTTTTATTATTTTTTTATTGAATGATTACACAATACTAACACTAACATAGTATAACAGTATTCATATGACTTAAGAAGAAAATGAAGGAGTGTATGTGTATTATTTTGGTTGAGTTTTTGAAAAGGAAGAAGATAAAGAGTGGTTGATTTTGTTGAATTTTTTAAATTGTGAAATTTTTGAAGATAAAAGTGAATCTCATTTCTATCAAGAAGTAGTTATTATAGTACATGAAAATGTAGTTACTAAATTATGTGAAATTCACTTGCTCACTTATTACGTTTTAATTAAATTTTTTTGTTAGATAATGATATTATGTATCGGGGATAGCAGGGTGGTGACCAAAGGGAGAAAAAAAAAGGGAGGGTAGAAAATATTTAATATCTAACAAAAAATTAATTTATAATGAGATCACGCTGAATTAATCTTTATTGTGATAATTTTTTCGTAGTCATTATCTTGTTATAAATAGGAGAATAAGTAGACACAGTTTATAAATTAATTTTTAAAATCATAAATAAAAATTAACTTTTAAATTTTATGACTTCAGTTAAATAAATTTTTTTGTTTTACCATATATTGTTTCTATTTGAATTCTTTTAAGATTAAATTCTGATTCTGCCCCCAATAACAATATTGATGTGGTATAAAAATTATACGGAATATTTATTCATTAATATTTTAAGTCTAAATAATATTTCTCTATTTATATACGCGTTATTTGCTCGCAGTCAAGTATAATTACATGATTGTTCAAAAAAAAAATATGTATAATTACATGATTATTTCCTAATTAATTTATACAGTCCAGAAAAACGCCGACGGCATCCAACATTGACGCTAAAGGGTGTCCTCTTTCTTCCTCTCTTTGTTGACGCTTTAGGTCCAGCCACAAAGTGGGATTGGTGTTGTTTTCTGAGTATCTCCTCTACTCCCTCTCTTGCTAGCAACTTGAAGAACAACTCCTTTATCTCTGATCAGATCTCTTCCATCATCACCACCCCATGTTCTCTCTTGTCCTCTCTGAACTGCCGCTTGCATCGCCGCCGGCACTGAGGTCTTTGCCGGTGTGGTTGCTTGTCACAGAGCTCTAGGCACTGCCGGAATTGTTGTTCAGGGTCATGGTGGTCTTGCTCTCCATCACCACCGCCGCCGTGGGCTCTTTCTTCTTGCTCTCTCTGTTGCTCTTCATACTGCTCTCTGCACCGTCTCTGGCACCGTTGTTCTTCTTTTCTCTTTCCATGCTCGTAGGTTTGACATTGTTCCCGGCACTGCTCGTATTGCTTCCGAGAGTATTCTATTTGTGGGTTTCCACTTTCTCTCTCTTCTTCTTTCTCTCTCCTTCTCCGTTCCTCGTATTCCTCTTCGCACCCACTGTTCTGACACTTTTGTTGCTGCCTGTGGCCAAGCTCCTCCTCTCGACACTGTTGCCGGCACAGCTCGAGGTCTCGCCGTGGGTCTTCTGAGCGGCCGCCACTGCCACCGCCTCTCTCTCTCTTTATATCTCTCTGCACATCGTTCTTGCTTACTGAAGGGTTGTAATTTCCTCACGCACCACCGTAGTTGACACCTGTGGAGCTCTTTCTCCGCTGGTTCATCATATTCACTGCAGTGAGACAGAGACACTGAAGCGAGATATAGAGAGAGAATGAATAAAGTCAAAAGCAGAGAAGAGAACTTAGGTTTTACTATCATGGTGGGTATTAGAATTTGGAACAGGCTAAGAGAAAGTGTTTGATTTGATCATTTGCAGAAGAGAGGAGGGGAAGGTGGTGTATTTATAAGTGAATATTATAAACCAAACGGTTATATTTTCAAGGACTATAACATTATAACTTATAAGACGATAATAACTTACTGTCAGAGATGTGGAGGGTCGAAAAGAGTTTGCATGGTATTGACATGCAGGTTGACAAGTGTATTAGGTTTCTAAGTGATCTGGTTGATGTGTCGTTTGTTGGGCAGAGAGGAGTGATGTCGCGACCCGATGTGCTTATCGCCAAACGACGGATGGGAGGGGGAAACAAATTCGTTACTTTTTAAGTTAAATGAGCTATTAGATCAACCGTTTATTGTGTTGAATGTTTTTATTATGTGTGCACATTATTTTACACTGTCACATCATGTGTATAAGTCACTGATTTTTTTTTTTTCAATTCTAATACATTAGAACAATCACCAGAGAAAACGGTCTGTTTGCTTGATTCAATTTGGTGAATTTTTTATTTTTTATTATTGAAATATGATTTATTTGTCTAATTTGTTGATTTTATTCATTATGACGTTAGAATTAATTTTGAGTTTTATCAAATATTAAAATTTTGTATTAAATTAATAGTTTCATTGAAATCAATCATTAAGTTAACAAGTTAGATTATGCTTCTAGTTTCAAATTATATTTTTTTTTCTTTATTTGGAATCCAATTCAAGCTCATCAGAGTCNTTATTTGTCTAATTTGTTGATTTTATTTATTATGACGTTAGAATTAATTTTGAATTTTATCAAATATTAAAATTTTGTATTAAATTAATAGTTTCACTGAAATCAATCATTAAGTTAACAAGTTAGATTATGCTTCTAATTTCAAATTATATTTTTTTTTCTTTATTTGGAATCCAATTCAAGCTCATCAGAGTCAAAATTAGAGAAGTCCATTGTCTTTATGAATGGAGTAGCACCGATAATGATCGGGACTTTCAATTTGAAGAACACCGATAATTCTCATAGTTATACGGTTCTTGGAAATGTGGGATGTGGGGAGTGCAGCAACGCACCGCTGGACCTCTAAAGTTGATGTACTTTTAAAAAGTCTTGAGCTCGCTATTCTTCGTGTAGACCTTGGCCTATTTTCCTAGACTGTCAGTCTAATGAGTAATGCCACGAGGATTTAATTTAAGAATTTAATAATATAATTTTAATATAATTATTAGATTAATTGAGAGTTATAATATTAGATAAAATTTACTATTGATTTAATGAATATATTGAAATAAGTCTAAATAATATTTTTTTAATCTAGTGACAAAGAATGATAATATCACTAAATAATGAGTGATGAGTAATGATGCTAAAATGGACTTAATTATTAATAATTATTGGATTGACATTGGGTCTTAATATTTATTAAGACTCATAACTAATCTAATGATTTGAATAAATTAGGTANCCAAAATGTACTTAATTATTAATAATTATTGGATTGACATTGGGTCTTAATATTTATTAAGACTCATAACTAATCTAATGATTTGAATAAATTAGGTAACGCAATACGATGACAAGAATTTTGATATTTTATTTGAATGTGGTCAATATCGTTCAATTAGAGAATTCTAAANCTAAAATGGACTTAATTATTAATAATTATTGGATTGACATTGGGTCTTAATATTTATTAGGACTCATAACTAATCTAATGATTTGAATAAATTAGGTAACGCAATACGATGACAAGAATTTTGATATTTTATTTGAATGTGGTCAATATCGTTCAATTAGAGAATTCTAAATTTTTTTATTTTATTTCTTATTTTAATTAGAAGATTATTTTATTTTATTTTATTTTATTTCTTAATTCAATTTTAAGATTTTATTTTATTTTATTTTCTAATTTGTTTAAAATTCTAGTTTTTTAGTCGTTTAGGGTTTCTGCAAATATATAAATTCATGTAAGCGTTAGGCCTTAATAACTTTTGATTATTGAATACAACCGAGAGAATTATCTCTTTTCTCTTGGTATTCTTAAAAATCAACAAAAATATTGAAAACTTTTGAACTGATATTCTTTGTGAATCAACAGAGTTAGATTAAGAATCTAAACCAACCGATATTTATGCGTAAATCAATAATTTATTTTAATTATCAATAATTTATTTATGTACTCCAGTGTCCTTCTAACCCTTCTTTTGAGTGCTAAGAACCCACTCTCTGCTCACCGGGATGGAACGGACAGTCTTTATAGCAATTCATCGTCACTCTTTAGGCCATCTTTGGCCTCCCTTTGTCATAGGGTTGTCGACTTTTGAAGTAAACACAAGTTCACGAACAAAGATAATTGTCTTTTTTAATTTATTGTGTGAAAATCGCCGTGCACTCTCTTGTTAAAGCTAGCCCACAAAAACCCTAGGTTTCCATCAAAACCCATTAATGGCGGCAAAAAGCAGACGGATTTATAGGTCATCAAGCGGTGGAGATTTTCTCAACACCTCCGTACGGCCGATCGAGTCTCCGGTTCCGGTAGCTATGTGGCCGGCGAAGAGGCGACCCATTGATTCTGAATTAGATGCAAAAAAAGGCAGTTCCACAACAGGAAAAGGCATGAATATTGAGAAGTTGAGTGTGTCAGTTACTGTGGCAAAACAACCTCCGCGAAAGAGTATTTTTACTTTGGAGTCGTCACCTGTCGTGAAGGAGAAGAACAACGATGAAGATGATGACGATGATGTCGAGAAAGGGCATCAACAACATGGGGCATTCTTTGAGGTCTGTGCCTTGTGCAAGAAAAAAACTGAAGAGGACGTGTACATGTACGAGTACGTAAATTTCTTCTTCTTCTTTTTTTTTTTTTATTGTCGTAAATTTTTATATATTGTGTGAAATTTTGGACCCTATTCTAGTTCATGTGACGTTAAAAATTAATTTTCGCTGGTTTTAACATTGAATGCATGGTTATAGCTCATGATCAAAGTATACCATCAACCATCTAAGTACAGGGTCCCTCTATAACAAGAAAAGAAACGAAATAATCTCAATTTTACGCCAAATTCGATCCGATGACTGGTCCCTTAATTCGATTGATAAACTACCATAATTTGCCTTCATGCATAAATAATNACCGAGAGAATTATCTCTTTTCTCTTGGTATTCTTAAAAATCAACAAAAATATTGAAAACTTTTGAACTGATATTCTTTGTGAATCAACAGAGTTAGATTAAGAATCTAAACCAACCGATATTTATGCGTAAATCAATAATTTATTTTAATTATCAATAATTTATTTATGTACTCCAGTGTCCTTCTAACCCTTCTTTTGAGTGCTAAGAACCCACTCTCTGCTCACCGGGATGGAACGGACAGTCTTTATAGCAATTCATCGTCACTCTTTAGGCCATCTTTGGCCTCCCTTTGTCATAGGGTTGTCGACTTTTGAAGTAAACACAAGTTCACGAACAAAGATAATTGTCTTTTTTAATTTATTGTGTGAAAATCGCCGTGCACTCTCTTGTTAAAGCTAGCCCACAAAAACCCTAGGTTTCCATCAAAACCCATTAATGGCGGCAAAAAGCAGACGGATTTATAGGTCATCAAGCGGTGGAGATTTTCTCAACACCTCCGTACGGCCGATCGAGTCTCCGGTTCCGGTAGCTATGTGGCCGGCGAAGAGGCGACCCATTGATTCTGAATTAGATGCAAAAAAAGGCAGTTCCACAACAGGAAAAGGCATGAATATTGAGAAGTTGAGTGTGTCAGTTACTGTGGCAAAACAACCTCCGCGAAAGAGTATTTTTACTTTGGAGTCGTCACCTGTCGTGAAGGAGAAGAACAACGATGAAGATGATGACGATGATGTCGAGAAAGGGCATCAACAACATGGGGCATTCTTTGAGGTCTGTGCCTTGTGCAAGAAAAAAACTGAAGAGGACGTGTACATGTACGAGTACGTAAATTTCTTCTTCTTCTTTTTTTTTTTTTATTGTCGTAAATTTTTATATATTGTGTGAAATTTTGGACCCTATTCTAGTTCATGTGACGTTAAAAATTAATTTTCGCTGGTTTTAACATTGAATGCATGGTTATAGCTCATGATCAAAGTATACCATCAACCATCTAAGTACAGGGTCCCTCTATAACAAGAAAAGAAACGAAATAATCTCAATTTTACGCCAAATTCGATCCGATGACTGGTCCCTTAATTCGATTGATAAACTACCATAATTTGCCTTCATGCATAAATAATTGAAAGTGTTACATCTTTCAATCTCATGTGGTGCAGAATCAATCAAAAGAAGGCACACCATGAGAATCTAGGAAGCACCGATAAGAATATGGATACAGGGATACAAAGTTTGAAATTGATTGTGCCTCTTCTTTTGTTTTTTCGAGCTAGGTTTTAGTGAAGCATGTAGCTTTTTGNATCATCTAAGTACAGGGCCCCTCTATAACAAGAAAAGAAACGAAATAATCTCAATTTTACTCCAAATTCGATCCGATGGCTGGTCCCTTAATTCGATTGATAAACTACCATAATTTGCCTTCATGCATAAATAATNAGTGAGAGAATTATCTCTTTTCTTTTGGTATTCTTAAAAATCAACAAAAATATTGAAAACTTTTGAACTAATATTCTTTGTGAATCAACAGAGTTAGATTAAGAATCTAAATCAATCGATATTTATGCATAAATCAATAATTTATTTTAATTATCAATAATTTATTTATGCACTCCAGTGTCTTTCTAACCCTTCTTTTGAGTGCTAAGAACCCGCTCTCTGTTCACCGAGATGGATCGGACAGTCTTGATAGCAATTCATCGTCACTCTTTAGGCCATCTTTGGCCTCCCTTTGCCATAAGGTTGTCGACTTTTGAAGTAGACACAAGTTCACGAAGAAAGATAATTGTCTTTTTTAATTTATTGTGTGTAAATCGCCGTGCACAATCTTCGTTCTCTCTTGTTAAAGCTAGCCCACAAAAACCCTAGGTTTCCATCAAAACCCATTAATGGCGGCAAAAAGCAGACGGATTTATAGGTCATCAAGCGGTGGAGATTTTCTCAACACCTCCGTACGGCCGATCGAGTCTCCGGTTCCGGTAGCTATGTGGCCGGCGAAGAGGCGACCCATTGATTCTGAATTAGATGCAAAAAAAGGCAGTTCCACAACAGGAAAAGGCATGAATATTGAGAAGTTGAGTGAGCCAGTTACTGTGGCAAAACAACCTCCGCGAAAGAGTATTTTTACTTTGGAGTCGTCACCTGTCGTGAAGGAGAAGAACAACGATGAAGATGATGACGATGATGTCGAGAAAGGGCATCAACAACATGGGGCATTCTTTGAGGTCTGTGCCTTGTGCAAGAAAAAAACTGAAGAGGACGTGTACATGTACGAGTACGTAAATTTCTTCTTCTTCTTTTTTTTTTTTTATTTTCGTAAATTTTTATATATTGTGTGAAATTTTGGACCCTATTCTAGTTCATGTGACGTTAAAAATTAATTTTCGCTGGTTTTAACATTGAATGCATGGTTATAGCTCATGATCAAAGTATACCATCAACCATCTAAGTACAGGGCCCCTCTATAACAAGAAAAGAAACGAAATAATCTCAATTTTACTCCAAATTCGATCCGATGACTGGTCCCTTAATTCGATTGATAAACTACCATAATTTGCCTTCATGCATAAATAATTGAAAGTGTTACATCTTTCAATCTCATGTGGTGCAGAATCAATCAAAAGAAGGCACACCATGAGAATCTAGGAAGCACCGATAAGAATATGGATACAGGGATACAAAGTTTGAAATTGAATGTGCCTCTTCTTTTGTTTTTTCGAGCTAGGTTTTAGTGAAGCATGTAGCTTTTTGTTCATTTTGTGGTCATGATCATATACCTCCAGTCTGGCTATACCATCCTACTTAGTTTAGCCTAATTACTTGAACTTTGGTAGTAGAATAGAGTATAATTATCTGCCAAAGTACTATGTTATGAGTTCAAATCCGAGAATCAACATATCCTAAATGCGGGAAACTTACATGTTACCTCTCCGAGACTCCACTCTAGGTGGGAGTCTTGTGTCGTAACAACATTTTTGCACTGAGAAAAATTAGCATACTCACAAGATGTAAATTTTCTGATACAGTTATCTACAAGCATTTTGCTCACCCGAATGCCGCGACAAACAAATTGCTGTGAATGAGAAATTGAGGCCTCCTTCTTCAGAATCAAGAGCAACAACAACTAAATCAGTGGCAAGCTCAGTTAAACCAGGATTTGGCACTNTAAGTAATTTCGGTTTGTTTATAATAAAAAAATTTATGACTTTTCAAGTCGTTTTACAACAACTTTTGTGGTTCAAGTTATAATTTTTTGAGAATCAATTACAACTTTTGGGACTACCTGAAATCGATACTAAGCAACCCAATACAAAATTAGTATGTGATGGTATGGTACCAAAATTTTTAGTTCCAAAGAAGTCTCTTTAAAGGAGAAGAATTTTTTTTGGGTACCGTAGGCCACTCTCTGTCNGAAACAACATTTTTGCACTGAGGAAAATTAGCATACTCACAAGATGTAAATTTTCTGATGCAGTTATCTACAAGCATTTTGCTCACCCGAATGCCGCGACAAACAAATTGAGGCCTCCTTCTTCAGAACCAAGAGCAACAACAACTAAATCAGTGGCAAGCTCAGTTAAACCAGGATTTGGCACTCAATTGGAAAAAAGGACTGAAATTTCCAAGTTTAAGTAGTCAATAGAACAGTTCATAGCTCTTAAGTTTTTTCTAATCGGCTTGCACTTTTGTATAGGAAAGAAATGCACCACCATGAATTTCCCATGGCTATTGTTGTTTATCTTGGGAAAAAGTCAGTATTTAATTCGATTTTTACTGCTAACAGTACTTGTTCTTTCATTAATTTTGTGCATCTTGATGGCAAAATTTTGCTAGCTTCAATGGTTTTTTTTTTTTTTTATTCTACGTGCTTAGTATGTCTTGAATATCATCATCGTTATCATCATAAAACGATATGATGTTGAAAATAATCATTTTATCTGTTTTTTGTTCAAACAATTGTAACATAACTTTTAAATTATGTGGAATGGCCTTCCGCTTAGCTAAACCAGGATTCAGTTTATTCTTAAAATTTAATGACACCTACGACCCCTGATCATCCAAGATTAAAATAATATAACTTTACACTTAATATCTGTTTGGTTGCAGAGAAAGCAGAGGAAAATAAGGAGGTTTCCCTGGGTAGTGGGGGTCAAGAAACAGCACAAACCTTGTAGTTTCAAGTTTCAACTGCCATTGCTCAACCCCCCCCCCCCCCCCCCCCCCCCC